>QOCX01000050.1:672143-700781 GCA_005959815.1 Sarcophaga bullata | reverse complement strand
TTTTTTTTTTTTTTTTTTTTTTTTTTTTTTTTTTTTTTTTTTTAATGGGCATATGACGTATTTTTGCCGGCTTCTGTAATAATAAATTCCATGAGAATACTGCATATATTGAATGAATTTCTTTGAAAACTGTGAGTACCCTTCTGAAATGTTTAGTGGTGCAGAAAATTTATGTAGAATTTTTAGATAACAATTTAAAATAGATTATTCATAACGAAATATATGTATATGTCGTATGCATATAATAGAGAGATTTTGTTGAGAAATTTTTTTCTAATTTTTTTTTTAATTTTTTTTTTTTTTTGTTAAAAAAAAATTTTTTTGAAAAAATTATGAAAAAAAAAACAAAATTTTTTAAAATTTTTTCTTTTGTAAAGATGTGTAAAGATTTCACGTTTACAACAACGAGTGTGCAATTTGACCTGATTTTTATGTGATTTTCTTTCAAATGATTTAAAGTTAAACGTCAACATAATTCTTCCGGTTTTCGTTTTTAATAATTCTTCTATTCTTTTTCATGTTTTTAAAAACAAAATATTTTTTTTTACTTCACACTCATATTCATATTAAAAATAGAAGAAGAAGAAGAAAAAAAAGAAGCAGAAAATATGTGTTAATTTTTCTTTTTGAAAAAGTATTTGAAAAACAAAAAAAAAAAAGAATTTTTTTTTAATTTCTTGCCTTCTATTATGGGGAATAATGCTCCAATTTTGTGTGTTTTTTTTTTTAATTTTTGTTGTTTTATATTTATAGTTTTGGTGAAAATATTCAACAGATGCTTGTATATGAATCATCATTAAATTCAATTACATTCAACTACTCGTATACATATAACTACGTCGTATACATTAACCATAGATTTTCATTTGTTTATTTGCTTAAACTCGTACTACTTGTATCATGAATGAAATAATTTTTAAAAATATTTCAAAAGTATTGCTAATTATTGTTTACACTGTAACTTAATGTTAATGTTTTAGAAATTTAAAAATAAAAAAAAAATTTTTTTTTTGATATCGATGTTGCCTAAAAACCTCTTAAAAACAGCTTCAAAGGTTCAGCTTCAAAGATTAAATTATTGAACAATGTACTGCTAAGTTAATAATTTTTAAAAAGCCAATATTTCTTGTAAAAATTTGTTTATTTTTATTTTTTTCTCTATTTATACTTCATTTATTGTCCATTTGTCAACTTCTAGACTCTTACAGTTGATGTGTTATTGTAATTTTTTTTATTTTGCTTGTAAATGTCTTTACTATTTGATAAACGGATTTCTGGCAAAAACTCCCTCTATGAAAGGTTTTTCAAAAAAATCCGTTATTCGTAGTCGACTTTAAACTGTAGGTCCTGCTACTCATGTATAAAGTTAACGCACACAATATGGGTAATGGAAGAAGCTAGATTGTAATCCTCTTTGAAGGATTACATACATACATAATTGGCCATTACAACTCTTCAGTCAGTAATACGACCAATTTTATTAAAATCTCAATGTTATCTTGAGAGGCTAAAGCTATATTCAGAGCATGAAACTATAACAGCTATGATCGTACCAAAATCAGATGTCTTGAAATCATATATGCAATCCCGATCGACTGAGTCAGCAGCTGATCTTTACTGCTGGATAAACAACGTATACCGGCTTTACGATTTTGTAATCCATTCTAAGAAACCATGGTTTGGATGTTTGTTTTGGAGAAAAGGAAATATAAAATCCGATTTGAGTATAGAGCCGATCGGGATAGCAAGTGCTCTTGAAACCACCTCATCTAAGGCAGTGTTTATTATCCGTAATTGGCTACCATCTGAACATAGAGGCCAGAGAACGTCAAAATATCATTATAGGACTACATAACATACATAAGTAGTCATTACAACCCTTCAATCAGGATTACAACCTAGCTTCTCCCGCCACTCATGCTGTCTGTCTTAATTTTGTACGTGAGCGATGGAATTTACAGTTTATAGTCGACTTCGAACGACAGATTTCTTTTGAGAAACTTTTTCATGGCAATTTTATTTACTCTCGAGAGTTTTTGCCAGAAATCTGCTGAGAGAAAGCCGCCGAAGAAATATTTTTTTCATATTTCGTTTCTGATATCTGATCGGGAATTTGAACACTGGCCTTTCGTCTACTAAGCCAATACACTACCTACTAGACTACGGCGACTGATTTGAAGGGTTGTAATGATGAATTATGTATGTAAGTTGTCTTGAACCCATCATGTTGATACGGTGACGAGAGGAATGAATCATCGGACCACTTATTGGAAACATGTGAGGCATTAATGCATGCCAAAGGCAAACACAAGAAAGTTTTAATTTTTTGCAGTCATGACCTCCTCTTTCTAACACAATCTGTGAATAGCCTACACTTTTTCTTGCAAATCGGTTGATATATTTTGAAAAATCCATGTTTATTCAAATGTAAGTTCACATATCAATTACACTGTGATTGTAAATATTGATGCCAGATTTTAGAAAATTTGTAATTGAACACACGACTTTTTTCTGTTGTGATTTCTTGTAATTTAAAACAGAATGCAATGCTGCGTAAAAATATCTACGTTACACGAGTATATAATTATTATATTTGTAATATAGAATGACCATTTATACCCCTTGCTCCTACATATAAAGCATAGGAACCACATGACGGACCTACAATTTTGTTGTTTTACTACGTATTTTAATAAGATTTTTTGTTGCGTTTTTTTTTCTGATTAAGTTTTCAAATTTTGTTGTTGTTTTTGTTTTTTATTAAAATTAAATTTAATTCACAAATCATTGCACAACACAAACTGTAATCTTATAACACAGCACAATATAATTACGAGCATATGAATGCATAACCAACTCTGTTCCTCCTTTACCTCCTGTATACGTACCGTACCCTTTCAATTGCCATTTTCATACTGCATTGCATACGAATGTAAGATTATTGCTACTACTTTTGCCAGCATGTTTAGCATCACTCACTAATTTCACTATAAAACAAGTAGACAGACAGACAGACAGACAGACGTATAAATACAATGAAAAAAAGAAAAAGACAGCCAAAGAAAAATAATCATTTTTTTAGCAGTAGAAAGATTTGTTTTAAGATTTTCATGCTGCACGAAAATTCAATGAATTGCATATAATCATACATACATACATACATACATACATCCATATGTACATACATGTGTACATGTATATCCGAATATAAATACTTTGTATTTATGATAGTACACTGAGAGAAAAAGTGAGGCTGATTTGAAAACAATGTCTAGTACGAACTCAAACCCATGACAACTTGCTTTTGAACTGACCTACTGATTCGCTTGTCATCCGAGATACTCAGTAATAGAAAATATAACATCTATTGGCTTATATATACCGTGAACTAATCTTTAAATTAAAGTCAAATTCAAATGACAGGTTTGTGAAGGTTTTTAATGGTAATTTGTCCGAAAAGAAAGGTCTGATCTTCCAACAGGAACTTCTCAATTTTGACAGTTCTTAGCGGCCATATTGTTAAAGCTACATCTGTCATTGTTGTCATTTATTCAGTCTGTTTTGTCAAACCAGTAGAGATGGCCCTAGACAACGCTGTCTGTTCGCTAAGTAAGAGTTACCAACTGACCCCTATTTCCATCGAAACATCATCTTCAGCATTGGAGCCCCTCTCTAGATGAACAAACAATTTATTACGCATTTATGCGAAATTATTACGATTCGTATGAGACCCGAAAATTACTGCTTCGTGGAAATTTTAAGCTGGCGGCGTCAACGGTCCATATTTTTTGAAAGCGGCATTGATCAGGCCAGCACTGTCTATGTCAAGCAGTATAGCTCGATGATTACCAACTTCTTTTGCTCTAAATTGAATGACTTGAATACCAATATGCCCCACAGCTAATGCCGAATTGGATATTCTGCACGAACTAGTAAATTAATAATCGCGGGGTCATTTTGGACAACGTTTCACCAGCTAGGTCTTTTCCATAAAATCGCACAATTCGAATTGGTAAAACCCATTCTCTTTCTTATGCAAATTTCCTTAACTTTGTTCAGTCCACTTTTCTGAGATGAATTTTGTCTGGCTACCATGAAATATTTGGATCTCAGACTTATAAAGGCTAGGTATTGACATAGAAAGTGTTCCATCATTTCGATATACCTTCGACATGCCCTGCATTTGTTATTTGTTACCACGCTAATGCGTTTTAGATGTAAATGTAAGGCAGAATGGGCCCTAAGCCCTTTCAGTAATGGACTCTAGTCCCATAGTTTCATTGGACCAAGAATTTCGTTGTGGTATCACCGTGATTTGTTTTTGATTGCGTTTCATTTGTTAGTCATCCTTTCGGATAATTTCGGCGGTCGGAATGACATGGCCATGTCGACCTGCATGGCCAAAAAAGTTCACTTCTGCTATACACCAATAGGGGATTCCGGATAGGTTCGTATAAACTTTTCGGTGGTTGTGCTATTTTCACTTATGGGACCAAAATGAAAAGGGGCACGCCTCAAAGGATTTTAATTTTTGGAACAAATGCCAGGAATTAATGATGGCTTCCGGTGAAATTTAGTGTTTTTCAGGCGGTAGATCTGGGTGAACTAATGCGGGAACATACGCCGAAAAGCTCAAGAGTTACAATTTATGTTGATAATCGGGCAACACTAAAGGCTTTATGAAAACATGTTCTTAGGTCTCATCGGGTCTAGCAGCATTAAAGGCTGCCCGGCAGCTTTATTTCAAATTATCAAATGAGCTCAGAAAGGGTATTTGTTCATTGTAGCGTTATTGGCAACAAAATTGCAGATGACTCGACAAGATCAGATTCAGCTTTAGAAGTCTGTGATAGGCTTCTTCTTTGAATTGCAAGAGCCTTATGATCCAAATTCAATGCTATTGAAACGAAACTAATCGTAGGCATGAGCAGACAGGAGATGAGAGCTATTATTGGAGTATTAAAAGGGGCATGGCCCCTTTAGACATACGATAGACATAGGAAGACGCCATAGTGTAGCAGGTTGTGTGTTGATTTATTAAACGTGAGGCCATGGTTCAAACCCCAGGTCCAACATATCCAACTAAATGAAGCATGAAAATAATAATTCTTGTAGGGACTGATCCTCAGCATATTTGTGGCATAAACTCTGAGAAAAAAAATGCCTTGAAAAGCTTCTTAAATATCCGGTCGTTCGGAGTCAACCTTAAACTGTAGGTCCCGCCATTTATGTATACAATTAACACACACAACATAAGTGGTGTGAGAAGCTAGGCCATAATCCTGACTGAAGGGTTGTAATGGCCAATTATGTTATGTATGTATGTAGGAAAGAAAATGAAAAAGACTTGAGGATCTAATAGGATTCATAAACCGGGAGTCTTTCGAAGGCCATATTCATCTGTCATAATGGCGAATTGTTGTTATCGCCTTTATTACTTTCTTTTCTTGATTTTATTATCTTTTCTTCTCCATTCTCTTCTCTCCTTGTTTTTGTCTTTCTTTTCTTATATGCAGGCTCACAATGGATAAAAAGGACTTTGGTTGAACCTAACCCAGCAAACCTAATGACGAAAAAAAAATTAAATTTTTAAGCAATAATTTCAAAATTTTAAATTCAAAAATGGACGCGCGTACGTATTATTTAAATTAATTCAAGTGAAAAAAAAAATTGTTTTTAAATTTTTTTATTTAATTTTCACAAAGCAAAAGGCAGACATCTTTACTTAGTTGTAAACGATTGTAGGAATTTGGCATTTGATGTGGCCCAAAAGTCAACAGAAAACATCTTGAAAATAAAATCAATCAATTGATTAAGGTTTTCAACAAAATTTATATTGTTTTTGTTTTTGTTTGTTTTTTTTCTTCAATGGATGTAAACAAATTAAATTAATTGTTTAAACAATTGTTAAACCATTAAAATGTTGTTTTTTTCTAATTTAAAAAAAATTACCAAATATATTGGGATAAATGACGTCACTTATAAGGTGTGTACCTATGTACATACGTAAGTATGTATACAAAATTATGATGTAATTTTCTTTGGTGGGGCAATCATAAATGTATTGCCACACATAACACTTACAGCACAAGCTTTATGATGCTACAATGTCTTGATGAAAAAAAAAAATTTTTTTTTCTTTTAAACATCATAACTTATGGGGTGCCCATAATAACGTCATTATATTTCATTCAACATTTTTCACATACGCTGCCAAACTTATTCACCACATTCTGTTCATTCTCATCTCTTTTGAATTATCTTTTCTAATTGTGTGCTTCGTTAGGGGAAAATTCTAAAATTGAATTTTAGTTTTTCATTTGATTTCATAAAGAAACTGAAAATTCTTCTTCAGTTTCATTTTCGTTTAACGCTTAACGCTTAAGTTTGTTGTTCGCTTTTTTTCAGTTTTTATTTTTTTACGTTTCCCTTGCGTATCGTCGTTTTAATTTTCGATTTCGATAAAATAAAATTTTCCTTTTTAAAGTTCTTAAGTTCTTGTTTAAAGTATTAATTTTAAGTTAAATTGTTTAATTTTTTTTATAAGAAAATTAAAAAAATTTGCTACAAAAGTGAGTGAAAATTTCTACAAAAAAAAAAAAAATTTTTTTTTTTCAAAGAAATTTTTTAAAAAATTAAAAAAAAAATTTTTTAAAAATTAAAAATTATGAAATACATATTGAAAGCACTATAAATAGATATTCGAATAACGTTGAAAATTTTGTGTGTATTTGAAGAAAATGAAAAGTTTCCCAGCAAAATGTTTCGGCAACAAAACAAAGTGAAAAATTTGCACAAGAAATTGGCTTCCAAATGGAGACAGAAATGATATGAAATCGTAAACAAAAACAATTGCTAGCCAGTAAACCTATTTATTTAAAATCTGTATTGCCTCAGACTGGTGTAAAAGAGCTAAGACGTTTAGTTTAATGAAGCCATGGGTCAACCCTTCCTTCGCTGATGTGGAATTATAAGCATCTTTACCTGCCCATTGTATTTTAGTGTCGAAAACATTTCATTTGTAATTTCATCATCGAAATATCCGCTTATTTATAAAGCCTTAAGGTGGCCAAAGTTGGCATCGCTTAGTTATCGAAAGGTTCATCCACATAGAGCAATAATTCAGGAATCATGGCTTATGAATTAAAATTAAAAAATTATGTTGTTTTCAAGGAAACCATTCACGTAGTCTAACATCAACAGAATGTTTCAAGAAAACTATCCAGATAATCTAACATCAACAATACACATCATAAAAAACGTCAAATGAGCCACCTCTTGAACAAGAGATCAATCAGCAAAGGTCCCTCACCACTATACACAACACATGCTAGCACAAGGCAACAATGACTTGATCAGCTAATCAGCATAAGTCCTTCTGCCCCAGTTTTTTTTTAGCATGTTTCATAAAACAAAGCAAAACAAGTACTGTGAACACAGAAGAGATGCTTTGTAACAATTGGTTGTTCGTCTTGACTCGGGTGAAAGATCAGAAGACCGATTCACCGATGTACTTAAATCATATGACAAGCCATCGTACATTAATGACTCTTCCGTGTCACTGTGTTATTAAAAGACATGGCGAAAGACTTGGCATTCCCGCAAATAACTTCTGCAAACTTAAAGAGAAAGAGGCAGTTTGTTATTGTATTTTCGTTCATTTTGACCCTGCTCGAGAAAAAGAGGACCAATTCCCTTTTGTATTTGAATCACATGGCCTGCCATAACACAATAGCGATGTCTCATGAAAGGCATAGCGAAGAACTTGTGAAGAGCTATGGTTCTAAGAAGAAGCATGTGTCAGTGCCCTACTTTTGCAAGTGCCCTACTTTTGCAAGTGCCCTACTTTTGTTTGTCCTTTCCGATATCTTTAACCGAATTTTCCAATGTAAGGATTGCTGCAGTGAAAAGAGTCATTTTGAACATGGGTTTTGATTTCCTCCAGGGAAAATATTGATAATTTGCCCATTATAACCCTTCAGTCAGGATTACGGCCTAGTTTCTCACACCACTTATGTTGTGTGTGTTAATTTTATACATGAGTGGTGGGACAGTTTAAAGTCGACTCCGAACGACAGATTTTTTGAGAAACTTTTCATGTCAATTTTTCATTTACTCTCAGAGTTTTTGCCAGAAATCTGTGGAGAGGTAGTCGCCTAAGAAATATTTTTTTCATATTTCAGGAATTCGAACCCTGGCCTTTCGTCTAATAAGCCAACATACTACCCACTAGACTACGGCGACTACACCACTGTGATGCCACCAGTGGGCCTAAATGTTCCTTTACTTAATTCAACCTTATAACAATTCGATTAAAACTTAAAGGAACAAAAAGCAAAAAAATAAAAGATGGCTGAGGCTTCGTCTAGTACATCGAATGGATATACGAAGCATAGCAAGTATTTGAGCAGCTCGAAAAGTATTGGATGACTTCAAAAACATTATTAATTCTGATTAACGAAATGAGGAAATATTTGCCAGTGATACAGTAACAAGGGGCCCTTAAGGGTAACCCAATAGTTGTTGGGCTAGTACATATAATTACTCAAAAACCTGTTTCGGATTAGCAGCCATACGATAGGCGTTTAATTTACTATGCTTAAAGACGTCAAGAGTGATAATCAAGTCAAGTGTGCTAATCAGCAAGTTTCTGGACTCTAGTCTATTACATTTTCTTAAATTTATAGATCAAGGGTAAGATGGTAACCATGGAATGCCTTTCTTTGAGGCCAACACTCAGAGGATGACCTCTATTCATGCAGTGCATTGTGGTGAAATACTGTGAAGATAGTTTTATAGGAGAAAGTAAAGAGGGCAATAGAGTGCAACAATTTTATTTTAAGAACCAGTGTATACTTCGTGTACCTTCGTGACTCTTCTTTGTATTAATAATTCTTACTTCTTTTTTTTTATTGTGAGTAATCACATATAATGTCAGGCAAACAGTCAGGCAATCATGTAAACACTCAGAGTCTCTGCTAAGCACAACTATGTCATGGGGACACCCTGAAGAAACTCGATATTTTTGAAATGTCATGCTCTCAACGAGATATTGGAATGCTTAACAAGCTCTTACATAATTTTCTTAATTTCTTTTGAGTTCTCAGCATTTTGTTGACGTAGTGCGAGATCTACGGCCAGTGCAAGTGGTTTTGAAATCTTTTTCATATGCTAGCCACAACAAATTTCACTGGGTTAATCATGTACTAAAGGTTTGATGTTTTTTTTTTGTGTTTTTTCTACAACAATTCATCTGGTTTATTTCGGTTATTGTTTTCCTTTCCTTCTTCTTTTTTTTTTTTTGCAAACATTTCTTTTTTATTTCGAAACCCCCAGATGTATTTCCTCTACAATTTTGTTTTTTTTTTTTCAATAAACAATAGCAACAACAAATAATAAATATTTCTACTAGAAACTATTATTTTAAAATATTTTTAATATAAGAAATAATACGGATACGCTATGATATTTAAATTTTATTCTTTTGCTACAAATGTACTCGTGTGTACCATATTCAGACCCTTTTCGTTTCTGTAATTTCTCGTTTGTTTACATTATATTTCATTTTTTGACAGTAATGTAAATAACAACAACAACTGTTTGATAGAAGCGTCAAACTAAATTGATATGATGGTTGTTGGTCTATTTAAAACTAAAAAAAAAATTAAAAAATTGAAGAAGATCAGAGTAGTTTTTTTTTAAACGTTTTTTATGTTTAAAGTATACACCACTCATACAAATTTAATTATACCGTTATAAAGGTATATATTTACTGTTTTATATGATGTATGATTCATTGAAATCGGTTCAGTATATTGGAAGTTATAAGACGTACTTACTTACTTATTTAATTGATCATTAAATTACTTTAGTTCGGACTACAACCTAGCTTCGCATACAACCCTGCTGTCGGACGTATGCAACATGGAGCCAGTGCTCCTAAAATGGTCTCTGTTGAGATTTATTGCAGCTTTTGTTTTGCATATAACTATGCCATGTTAGGTTTATGTGGCCTTTATAAAACTGGTTCTACTACCTCAACTTTGTTTTCCAAGTTTTTGAAGTGAAGTTGGCGTCAGATCATTTGTACATCACTTTGTCGATCTCTTGTATGAATTCATTTGAATTTCCTTTCCAGCTTTGTTATTATATTCATTACTATCGTGTGCTGTGACCTATATAAGTAGTAGTCAAATGTTTTGCTATCTTCTCTAGAGACTGTATACAGTCTCTAGGGACTTAATGGAGGCTTTACTCTTAGCACATGCACTTACATCGGATCTCTTCAGTGGCAGTATTTATAGCCAATAATTGAGTCTGAATAGTACTACTACACCAAAGGGGTAGTGTAAAGGCTAATCTAAAATCCAGGGGACTTTGTTATGTGAGTTGGAGCCATCAGTAAGACTTTGTCTGGCGTTCTCAGGGAGATGTATAACGTTATCATCATAGAATATATTTCGTATATAAATTCGTTGTTAAACCGGTATCTCGTAGTCATATAGTCTTGTATTGAAGTCGCCGTTGTCTTATAGCTACTGTGTTGGCTTATTTGACGTAAGGCCTAGGTTCAAAACCCAGTTCAGACCATATTTGTTCAGCGACTTCTTCTCAACAGATTTCTGACAAAAACTCTGAGAGCAAATAAAATTGCCATGAAAAGTTTCTCAAAAGAAATCTGTCGTTCGGAGTCTTTAAACTGTAGGTTCCACCCCTCCTATACGAAATTAAGACTGACAGCATAAGTGGCGGGCAGAGCTAGGTTGTAATCCTGATTGAAGTGCTGTAATGACTAATTATGTATGTTATGTAGTCATATAATGGTACTTTGACATTCTCTTGCCCTTATGTCTAGATGGTAGCCAATTAGGAAAAGTAAACAATGCATTAAGTGAGATGGTTTCAAGAGCATTTGCTATCCCGATCGGCTCTATACTCAAATCGGATTTTATATTTTCTTTTCTCCACAACAAACTTCCAAACCATGGTTCCTTAGAATGGCTTACAAAATCGTAAAGCCGGTATACGTTGTTTAGCCAGCAGTAAAGATTAGCTGCTGCCTCAGTCGATCAGGATTGCATATATGATTTCAAGACATCTGATTTTGACACGATCATAGCTGTTATACTTTCATGGTCTGAAGATAGCTTGGATCGATTTCAGTATTTTCAAACTTCTTCACAAATTTAATATTTTCTTGAAGCCACTAAGTGAATAATCTCACAACGAAACTTGTGCTATGGCAGATCAATTATTTGATAAATTTAAGATCAATTTATAAAACCCTCTTGATAATTAACCTTTAACCCTCGTTTATATTTCCTTTATAAGTTACTAAAACTGTTTTTCTTTTTTCTTTCTATTTTCCTTTCAGATATGTATGGCCCATGGCGCAATATGCAAATTAAATTTCCCTAAACTGCTATTTTAAAATATTATGGATTTAGCAGATCAAATCGATGATTATATTTGTACATTTGAAGGTCTCGGTGATATAACAATGGATTCATTAGCAATTTTTATATTTATATGGGCCGTATTGGCTCTCTTCATAATATGGCTGTGCAAATTTTTATACCAAAAATATATGCTTAAAGAGAAACCGGCCAGCGCCAGTAACAGTCGACAGAGTAGCGTTGCACCCGGTGGTGCGGCTAGCAGTAGTGGCGTCAAAACGGAAAAACGCCTCTCTGAACCACGTGAAATTTTAGCAAGCAAAAGTGAAATTAAAGACTTGTTAGGCAAAACACCGGGTGGTGGTGGTGGTGGTGCTGGTGTTGGTGTTGGTGCTGCTGGTGTTATGGGGGCAGCTGGTGGTCGTGGCAGAACTCCGGTGGGTGGTGTTGGTGTTGGAGGTGCTGGCATAAGGAGACGTATGGTAAGACAGGGTTCGACAGGACCGGAAAATATTAAAAAGCGTTATGTACCGCCGCCATCTAATGTTGTTGGACCAGAAACGGTAGGGTTTTTTTTTGAATTTTCTTATAAGCAAAGATTTTTTTGTTAATTTTTGTTTGTTTTTTAAATTTTTTAATAGACTTCCGTCACTTGGACCAGTCAAGTATTTCGCTGGCTTTATAGTGATTTGGTGATTGTTAACGAGTTATTGATGTCTTGGGTTATTGCCCTGAACGATACTTTGCATAAAAATGAAGATGAGGTGAGTAATTTTAATTTGATGTTTTCAATTTTAAGAGCATTCCTTTACTTCTCTGCATAATGCACTTCAATATGAAGGGTTAGATCTTTAATAAATTGAAATAAATGCTTATGGTATATAATTGATAACGATAACTGCATTTAAATGTCAATATTATGACATTGATGGTGATATAAGAAAGCATTCCTTTATTTCTCTGCATAATGCACTTCAATCTTAAGGGTCAGATCTTTTATAAATTGAAATAAATGCTTATGGTATATAATTGATAACGATAACTGCATTTAAATGTCAATATTATGACATTGATGCTGATATACCAAAGCATTCCTTTACTTCTCTGCATTATGCACTTCAATCTTAAGGGTCAGATCTTTAACAAATTGAAATAAATTCTTATCGTATATAATTGATAACGATAGTTGCATTTAAATGTCAATATTATGACATTGATGGTGATATAAGAAAGCATTCCTTTATTTCTCTGCATCATGCACTTCAATCTTAAGGGTCAGATCTTTAATAAGTTGAAATAAATGCTTATGACATATAATTGATAACGATAACTACATATAAATGTCAATATTATGACGTTCATATCAATAACACATTTTGACAAGTGTCGCGCCAGTAAAGAGAGAGAGAGAGAGAGAGAAAAAACAGAAGCAATAAACAGATGAGTGATTGGGATGTTTTCAAATTCATTTACCAGCATTTTATCGAAAACAAATATGGTCGTGGTTGTGGTCGTGGTAATAGTGATGACACAAGCCGTCACATATGGCTGCCTGATGGTTGGCAATTATACATCTTGATGATTCAATAATTAAACACAGATATTCAATGAAATACGATACCAAAAATCAAAACAAACATGAATCAATAGAACAGAAATGAATTTGAATTCAAGAATTTTCAATAGGAAATCTTTATTACTGGGGGGAGTATTCTTTACAATGCAAATTGATAAGCAATCAAGCAAGCAAGCATGACTTACAAAAAAAAATCTACAATGCCACGCACCAAATACTTTACAAGTATGAAACTCTCTCAATATGCTGTCAGCTAATTACATTACAATACCCACAAACACAATGATTTGACTTTGAAATTGTAACTCTTGACCCCAAAATATGTTTTAAACATTCCAAGAAAAATTCATTTTTTGTTTGCTTGAATTAATAAAAATAATAGAAAACGTTTGTGTATTCTTTATGGAAGATTAACTGTCAGTAGGTTCTTTTGTAAAATAATTAATTTTTTTCTTCTTCTTCTTCTTTTCTTTATTGTATTCTAAACATTGAAAATGCTTTCAAACATGAGTTGTTTTATGACATCATATTGTTGTTGTTTCATAGTTTTCATTTCCAAGAATTTATTTATCACTTACAAATCTACTTTAAAGTAGTCATAGGGGAGAAGTGACGTCATATTTTAAAACATTTATGGTCACTATAGTTTATGTTTTTATTAAATTAATCCATGAAGTCCATACACTTAAAAGGGATAGTCATGCACCTTTCTTTCAAATTTCCTTAGGTATTATAAAGGGTTATCCATTTTGCGGTTTCCAAAGTAGAGTTCAATAAAACGCCCACAAAGCTATGACATCGATGACTGAACCTTGCCATTATATACGGCAAGCAATAACATTTAAATGATCGCAATTTGATTGATTGAGTCAAGTCTTTCTCAAGCATTTTGTACGGCATCTTAGCGAAAAGTTGATACATTTTGATTTTCAAATGTTACAAACATCGCTTTCGATGAAGCCAAAACCGGCCCGAGGCATCCTATTGTGGAAACCATATTCCCTCCAGTTCATAATCTTCAATAACACACGAAATAAAGTCTGTTATTAGAGGCTCTAGCGCTCTAAATTGAGGGTAACGAGTATTCGAGTGACTTTTTTAAACCAACTTACTAAAAAGGCCATCGGCATTAAGTTGATTTTGTTTGCCAATTGAATTACTCTTCCTGGAATCATTGTATGCAATGAAGCCAAAATCAACTGTTGGCATCATTTTGTTAAAACTATATACCCTCCAGTTCATTATCGTCAATTGCACGCCAAATAAAGTTTGTTATTAGAAGCCAGAGTGCTCTAAATGGAGGGTAACAGTTATTCGAGGGACATTTCTCAAAAAGCCTTGAATCAGTGACACCTTCAGCCCATAATGTATACACTAAACTGTCACTTTTTACTCATGCATTGGTCCATTCACAATCGCTACAGGGACATAATCATCGAGTAAGAAATGAGCCTTACCGCTGAAATGAATTTTGTTTACAACTCTGATATTGAAAACCTATTGCTGTAGTATCCAATCAGCATTATAAAGTATCCAATCGGCATTGTAGTGTCAAACGCCTAGAATTGTTGCTTGAGTTGTATAGGGTCTTCCAACAGAGACTTTCGAATATTGGTGTATAATAACGCTTACTTTGTTGAAGCTGCATCTGTCAACTATTTTCACATTTCTTCAAACTGTTTTGCCAAGTCGCCATAGACGACAATAGACAACGACTTGCGTCACTGAATGGGCTCTGAAGCAGTTGGTAACATATCCTTATTTCCATCGAAACATCATCTTCAGCACTATACTAATTCATATGAGATCCAAGAGCATCCAATACGTTTCGTAAAAACCACTGTTTGGTATGAATTTGCGGACAATATTGGATATCTGGACACCTACGATATGTGGTATCAACAGGATAGACATACTTGCCTCCCAGCTCATGCCTCATTGAATGATTTAGACGAGCAATTAGAGAACATCGCCATCCCACTTGGAGGTGGTATGAACTTGTCATCAAGATCTTGCGATCGAACCCGTTAGACTTTTCCATGAGGCATATCCTTAAGTCTCAGGCGTATGTGAATAAGCCACAAACTACAAAGGCGGGTCAATCCCGCATGATTTGCCTGATAGACACATATTGGAATCAATAGGTTTTTCAAACGAATAAACATTTTCGATGATGTCTCACACATATTCAGACGAAAGATATTTAACAGTTGATAACCTTGCTAGTCCGATAAATGAGTTCAAAGCTGACAAAGATATTATTCTGCATAGTATTTAAAGGTTATAAAATCATAATTTAATGCCACGCCCATCATTACGATTTGTGTCCAAATATGTAGCTATGCATGACAGTCATATACGTAACAAGTTAAGAACCTAGCTTGTGAACATTCTTAGTGACACGATATTATGTAGCCACTATGAAAAGGTTGTCTCCACACTTGAAGAACTTTATTAGACTGATGTAATCAACCATAGCTTTCCAATCATTCATTTGCTTCATATTCATACTTTGTTATTGATTTCATTAACCAGGTTATTTGATTATTTTTATTTTAAAGTCCGAACTCTAACGTCTGTTCTTAATGTTTCTCTATTTTTTTTTTAATTCTTTATTAAACTATAATTACTGCTGGAATATTTAAATTTTAATTTTTTTCTTGTAATTGGAGTGAATTTATAATAGAAAAAAATTAAAATTATTGCCATAGAACTTCATTTGCCTATTCAAAAAAAAAAAAAAAAAAAAAAAAAAAAAAAAAAAAAAAAAAAACTGAATCTAGGTCAATACTTCAATTTTTTTATATTAAAGTTGACCATACTGACTTGTACGTTAATATTATTAAACAGTTTGTATTGGCTTGCAAAAATTAAAATACGAAAAAAAAATTCAATTTGTATGACAATAATACAGGCTGGCCCATTCCAAGTCTGGACGCTGGTAATTTATTCTTTTCGGTTCAATCAAATTTATCGATTCCACAATGTTTCCTAGAGAATCGGACATTTTTCAAGAATTTTGCATGTCTTTAGAGAAGATAGCAAGGCATTCAACTCTTATCCTCTTATGTGTTTCTACAAACGGATACTCTGAAGGTAACAACATAGCTAATGCACTAGCAAAGTTGTTGCGCAGCGTGCAACACTGCATATGGCACATTGAATAGTCTGCAAAAGACTTTTTCTAGTGGGATTTTCTAAGGTCGCAGCTATATGCGAAGAAGCCACAAAACACAGTGGTCCCTAGTGACATCGAACAAATTCTGTCTATAATATGCGTTAGATGATGTGAACTGGCCACTGGAATCGTGCGATTTGACCAGGTCTGACTTTTTCTTGTGGGGTTTTCTTAAGTCGCAGGTGCGAACCCCGCATGACAATTCGGACAATTTCAGACTGATTTCTGAACAAGAGTCATGGAAAGTTCGATATTTCGTAGGCTCTCTACCCAGACAAGCCATGATGGGTATACATATAAGCGATGATGTATTTCACACGTCAATAGGTCTTTCAAACGACTAAAAAATTTTGATCATGTCTCACACGCACTTGGCGTGCCGGGTAGCTAGGCGTTGTAATTGGATTGTATTTTTCGAAAATGACTCTGAAAGCAGAATGACTGGCACTTCAGAGTGATTTTATTTGCTATGGAATTGAAGTGGATTGGCTGCATTAGACGGATATCATCAGTCGCTCAACGCGATCAATTTTGCCTGTATTGTATGAGAAGTTTCAGTTTCACATTTTGATTTCGCAACAAAATCATACGATTTGACATCGTTTCGTCTCTTTTTTGTGAGATCTCTTTGAAAACGGTGTCTTTGAAGTAGCCGTTGTCTAGCAGGCAGCGTGTTAGCTAATTAGACGTGAGGCCAAGATTTAAATTCGAGCTCAGACATCTCTAGCAAAACAAAATAAGAAAAAGATATTCCTACGGCGACTTCCTCTCAGCAAAATCCTGGCAAAAACTGTGAAAGTAAACAGGAAATTGGCATGAAAAATTTCTCAAAAAAATTCTGTTGTTCAGAATCGACTTTAAACTGTCTGGACGGTGTGGACGATCATGTATAAAAATAACGTAGTGTGGGAAGCTAGGTTGTAATCCTGACTGAAGGGTTGTAATGATCAATGATGTATGCATGTTTGTTATATTCACAACTTAATAACTGTAATTTAAATAAAATCCGGAAATCTGTGAGAAGCTAGGTTGTAATCCTGACTAAAGGCTTGTAATGGCCAATAACCATTGAACAATTTGAAAACTTATAATCGCTATTGCTGAGATACGAAAAGATCCTTAAATTGTTTTTCTTTTACAATTCGTGATTCAAGGTGGCGATGTAATAAAGTTTTCATTGGAAAGCTTTCATTGGAAAGCTTTATTAAAACCTCATCCTGATTTTAAGTGGTCCACACTGTATTTAGTCTCAGCTTGATTACTGTTCAGTATTCAGTGGATTTTATTTTTAAATAAACAACAACAAAAAGAGTTAAAAAATTAATTCTAATTTATAAGGTAATGGAGTTACAGTTTGTTCACCACAATGGAAGTTTTTTTTTAAATATTTTTTTATTTTATTTTTATTAATAAATTATAATAAAAAATACAATACAAAGCCACAATTTTTAAAATCATAATTTTTTTTTTTGCATTTTATTTAAACACTCAAATCACGTATGTACATTGTTGCTACATTGTTGAGGTTTAAGTCATTAAAACAAAAACAATAAAAACAACAACAAAAAATTAAACAAAAAATTAAACAAAAAATAAAAAACAATAGAAATTGATTGACGATCCACAATCGACTAGACTGGACTGGTCGGATCGAGTCTGGTCTGTTCTGATTCATTTTTATTTTTGGATCATCATCGCTTAATTACGTAAGCTTTTCTCCTCTTGTTTCTGATATTGTCTCATCGAAACAAAAAAACAAAACAAACTAACAAGACGCATAAGAACCAGTTCCACACTTTTTTTTGTTGTTTTTGTTGGTAACTTTTTTTCATCTTGATCTTCTTAAGCAGGCCTCATTTCGTATTCATGTGCCCAGTGCTTACTTAGGTACAGGAAGGTGTCTTGTATGTAAAATTATTTTAGCAGCGATTGAAATGAAAACAACAAGAAAAACAATAACAATAACAAAGAAGTTTTTTTTTTTTAATTAAAACCTTGACCTTAGTATTGAAAGAAAAACAAAAACAAAAAAAGAAAAAAAAATAGAATTAAGCATGGAATCAGCAACACCACGAATACTTATTTTATTTATAAGCGGGCAAGCAAAAACAAAAATATTGTTGGTGGTAGTGGTTTTTGTACGCTACTCCAACTCGAACATAAAGTTGAATTTAGTATTTGGTTTGCGCCTCAAATGAAAGATTTAATTGGCTTCTAACTAAACTTATTTCCTCTTATACACGGGCTTCAGGATACATGAAATGTTGCGATAGGGCGACACTCTCCACCTGCTGTTAAAGTAATTTGAAATCAACTTGCGATAGCTATTCATGGGTTTCATAGATTTTATATATTTTCGCCCTCTTTATTGATCATAAGAACCATTTAGTCAGGATTCAAACCTAGATTTTCATAGCCAACCCATGATATATCGAGTTTGAATCACGGTCACTGATCTAATAAAACAACACATTACGTACTAGACTACCATGCTGATACATACATACATTCATAATTGATCATTACAACCCTTCAGTTAGGATTACAACCTAGCTTCTCATATCACCTATGTTGTGTGTATTAATTTTATCCATAAGCGGCAGAACCTGCAGTTGAAAGAACACTCCAAAAGACAGATTTTTTTTTGAGAAACTTTTCAGGGCAACTTTTTATTTACTCCCAGGTTTTTTTCAGATTTCGTTTTGTTGGAGATCTGGCGTTCGAACCGTGACCTCACGCCTAAAAAGCCAACACACTATCTACTAGACTGCGGTAACTAACTACGGTCTTTAGGATGCCAAAGTTTATTATCCCTCTATTGGAGGATAGTGCTTTACATTTCTAAAAGGGATGTGGTTAGATCCATTAAACACAATTCAGCTCTATGGTACCAAACTTTCTTTACAGTGCTCCCGTTTGGTAGATGGCGTACAAACACTAATTTCATTACTGATTGATAGACAGACAGAGTCACCTATGATCTCTGCTTCACTTTACCGCAAATATTATTTTTCATATTCAATGAACCTTCGATTATTGCAGTAGAGGGTTGAGCTGGTTGTATTAAGGCTTTATTCACTTAAATCTTAGCCCAACCCGGACTACAGTTATGCTGCAATTTGTCTATGTCGGTTATATGGTTCCTTATAACTTTCTAAGTGGGACATTCTGGTCTGAAAATAGGTTCCTAACTGAAAACACGCCTAAAAAATCGCAGAGCTGTGGTTTGCGAAAGACTGAGTGTTGCGCGAAATCGACTGCCTCGATGTTTTCAGCATATCTTACGTTTCATGGCCATATGTGTGTTTTTCGATCGTTAATTGAACCAGTGAACCTTGAATTTATCCAACACATTGCAAATAATCCGAGATTTCATCAAGACCCAAAAAAAAATTGCACGGCCTAAGTCACATAATTTTGTGACCGTTGAGGTTTACACCGATGGCTGCAAAATAGTGAGAGTTAGCTGTTGTGTGTATGTATATAGATTAAGGGTTCCGAGGTGAAACTTTTATATTGGTTGACTTACCACTTCAAGGTTATCTAGATAGAAGTCAAGGCCATTTTTAAAGCGGCGCAATGCTTGTTGAGTTGTGGGATTTATCATTTTCCCTAACGTCCTCTAACTCAGTGTTCATTCAAGAATTTCGAAAATTTCTCAGAGAAATTTCGGATCTTTTTTACCGTAACTCTTTTATGGGATATCTTTGACAAGTACATTGCTGACAAACTGCTCAGGGCCGGTCGGAGCTCATTTCTATCCAGCGTGAAGGCAACAACGATGTTGTATGTGCTACGTTTGTACTTGAGCGTACTTTCTCTTCATCAGATTTGCAGTGCCATGGTATACTTATCCATGTTAGAATCTCTTACCACATTATCAATCAGTTCTCAGTTTTCAGTGAGACTGCCAATGTAAATAATTCGCCTGAAAGCTTGAATGATGGCTTAATTTTTAAAATTTTCCATAAGCCCCTTTAGTTTTGAACACCTTCTAATCCTTAAACCTTTTTTCATATTATTTCTTTCACAGGCTCTCTCTGTTGAAATTGTACGTGTCTTACCCGATAGTCCTCCACCCGGTTTAAGTAACATTTTCTGTAATGCCGACGAAGCTAATCCAGCTGATATGGTAAGTTTACGAATATCTTTTAAAATTTTCCCGGAATTTAAAATTTAATTTCTTTCTGTCTTCCTTAGCTTATTACCTTCGATTGTGATGCCATGCCCGTTTTGCAGGTGAAAACTTTCCGCCATAAAGCGGGTAAAGTTGAAACTTCTCATTATAAAGTAACAGTATCGCGGTTCCGGGCACGTATAGCCAATGCCATGAACTATAATACCTTGAAAGGTGATATGCGCGTTGAAGGCTTTCCAGATGTAAGTTTTATTCTTTCAAATAATTAAGTAGCTGGTCATAAGGGGGCCCTAATTTAAGGGCCTTATTGCTCTCTTAAAAATATATTCCCTAGATGGGTTTAAGTTTACATTCCTTGTGTAAAAAGAGGCGTAACAAAAATCCATTAGACGGCTTTGCTAATGAATCCACCTAAACGATGTTGCAAGCAAACATATTGGATTTATTTTTACTACACCTTATATTTCACGATTATTTTTCTAATTTCTATTTTTCTCTGTTTTCCAGATACGCATTGCCATGAATAGTGTGGGTGCCATTAAGCCCATGGATCAGGATGAACAACAATTCCAGGCAACCGTTTCCGAAATATTAACACGTGCCTTACGTGATACCATTTATCCTGTTGACTTCTCTATGTATTCGACATGCCCCAGGGCCGATGTTGAACCCATCGATTTACCTGTAATATATCCCATACCATACGATACAATGGCGGTGAGCGTAAGAACATTGAAAAGTGAATTGTTTAGACTTTTCTTTTCCATACACAATAAAACATGACGTCATATGACATGACATGTCATACATGATATGACATGACATGACATGACATGATATATCATACATACATGACATGGCATGATATATCATACATGCAAGATATGACAAATGACATGATATGTCATACAAACATGACATGTCATGCATATATGCCATGACATAACATGTCATACATACGTGACATGTCATACATACATGAAATGTCATACATGACATGACATGATATGTCATACATACAAGATATGATATGATATGTCATACATACATGACATGACATGATATGTCATACATACATGACATGTAATGCATACATGACATGACATAACATGCCATACATACGTGACATGTCATATATACACGACATGTCATACATACATGATATATCATACATACATGACATGACATGACATGTCATACGTACATATCTGTTACACTGATCTTTTAAAATCCATTTCTTTACATCTTTACAGTTACTTTTTTATTGTAAATTCAAATCAAAACATAACGGCTGTCATAATTTATACAACATGTATGGATTTTTATTTCGTATGATCCTTGACATTTGTTTACACTCCCCAATACTTCTCTGTGTTCTTTACCCTGTACCCCTGTACATAATTTTAATTTAATTTCCTTCTTTTACAAAATGCTGTCATTGACATTTTATTATTTGTTCTTCAAGAAAACAGCAACAAAAATAAGCCTTTGTCAACTGTCATGTTTGTCAACTGTCATTTTGCTTCGAAATTCTTGACAAAATCGGTATAATTTTGTATCTTTTTTTTTTCTTCTTCCTTTTTTCAGGGCCCCTTTCAATATTATTACAATTACTAAAGCCATAGCATAGCATAGCATAGCATACATAGCTAACCTTTAACCTTTTCAAAATCAGTAAAAACCAACAAAGAAAAATATGTAAAATTAACTTTTTAGACAGTTTCCAATCAAAAAAAAAAAAAAAAAACGACAATAAAAACGAAAATAAAATAAAATTTTCTTAGCAAAGGCCTATTTTTAAGTCTGTTTTTCTTTTAATTTGTATTTAAACTCGACATTTAGTTTTTAAATCGTATCAATCTTTACATTTCCTTATACTCATACATTTCCCCAGAATCAAGGCGACCTCAGCATGCAACAAGGTCTACAGCCCATGATATCGGGCCGCAGACTGCTAGTGAAAATTGTTAAAGGCGAGGGTTTGCAGCAAGCCAAGGATCCCTATGTGGTAGTGGAAATGGATGAGCCTGCACAGAAAAATCAAACCGGTGCCCGGCAAGGCAATAATCCCTACTGGGATGAACATTTCTTATTGTAAGTTATTCTCCTCTCACTCTCTCTCTCTCTCTCAAAAACAAAACAAAAAAAAAATCCTTAAATTATCTCTCTTTTTCCAGCGATTTGGCACCCCAATCCGCTGAAATCCTCTTTGAAGTCTATGATCGCCCCTCAGATCCCTCGGATCCTGCCAAGTTTTTGGGTCTTGGTCTGGTTGGCATTGATGAATTGGCTGTGGGTCCTGCCTCAACGCAAGTTTTAGCTTTGCAACCCCGACCCTATGAAACACAACCGGTCTTTGGTTCCATAACCGTAGATTTTGTGTTTATAGAGGGTGCCGAAATA
The DNA here is from genome assembly GCA_005959815.1 of Sarcophaga bullata. Lineage (NCBI taxonomy): Eukaryota > Metazoa > Arthropoda > Insecta > Diptera > Sarcophagidae > Sarcophaga > Sarcophaga bullata. Next base: position 678,090 of record QOCX01000050.1, on the reverse strand, counting down.
CCAGCCGGTCCTAGACCCTATAAACTTAAGGAGGCCTTGCATATAAGTACGCCAGCCATAAATGAACATTTGAAAAATGGTTCGAATTTGGCTGATGCTGCCGTACGTGCCTTACAGGAGGGTGCCTTGGCCACCAATGGCCAACCCAGTAAGAGTACTTTAATCATACACAGTGTTCAGAGGGTAAGTAACTGTACTTGTATTATGATTTCTATGGTTGCGGTTGGATTTTTATTATGGGAAAAATTGATCAATGAAATGTTGAGAAAAGATTTTCCAAACGCTTCAGAGACCACTAAACCTCTACAGAGGAGACGAAGTGCCCCACAGGGATGTTCTTCAGTCACACACATGTAGTCTTAATAGTTTCTTCTTATAAGAATTTCTCTAGAGAATCTTTGCAATTGCTTCTGCTGTGTTATTGCTTCACAGAAGCCTACGTGACGCAATGTTCGCATCACGTCACGGTAGTCTAGTAGCTAGTGTGTTGTTTTATTAGACGAGGGCAAGTGGTTCAAACCCGAGCTTAGACAAAAAAGATTCTCAATGTATGAGTGCTCAATTCAACTTGAATAGAAAGTAGTCTACGTGACGCAATGTTCGCAAGTGTTTGAAAAGCTAAAGGCTTTGTTAGGGTAGACTAGAAGGTAGTGTGGTGTTTTATTAGACGAGGGCAAGTGGTTCAAACCCGAGCTTAGACAAAAAAGATTCTCAATGTCAAAAGATAGAACGCAGACAGACTAAATGATAATCAAGCCAGCATAACATCGTATCAAGCAAAATATGATGACTTTCTGCTAAGCCCCAGGTTACTTTAATTCATGCCGCTAAGGAAACTAGAATCTTTTTCGTCGAAAGAAAAGACAGGGGAAAGCCCTCGTCTGCTTTGAGGCAATCTATGCTTTTGTCTACAACAGCAGGATATTTGAGTCATGCATCTGACTCTCTAGAAACAACTTTAGTTTGGCAATTGGCTTTGTGGCTTTCTCGTACACTTGTTCAGAATGGAGATCATCGGGAAAATAATACGTCCATACGACCATTCTTTTATTATAAGAATTAATCGTTAGAACATATGTATGCTTGGAACTTGTGAGGTAGAAGTGTGTTGGCTCATTGGATGTGAGGCTGTGGTTCAAACCTCTGCCCCTCTCGAACACAACGGTGACTTCGTCTTATCAGTTTTCTGGAAAAACCTGTAAAAATAAATAAAATTACCATGAAAAGTTTCTAAAATCTGTTGTTCGAAGGCAACATTAAAATGTAGGTTCCGACATGGGTGGCGTAAAAAGCTAGGTTGTAATCCTGACTAAAGGGTTGTAATGATCAATTATTTCAATCTGTTGTTCGGAGTCGACATTATATTGTAGGACTTGAAATTTAACAGACACAACATAAGTGTCGTTAGGAGTAACCAATAAACTGTAGATCCTGCTGCTCATGGTTGAAAATTAAGGCACTTAACGTTAATGATGTGATAAGCTAAGTTTTAATTCTGACTAAAGGGTTGTAATGATTAATTATGTCTGCATGTGTATACCATGAAAAGTGTCCCAAAAATCTGTTGTTGGGAGTCGACATTATATTGTAGGTCCTGCCACTCATGGTTGAAAATTAACGCACACAACATTAGTAGTGTAATGAGCTAGGTTGTGATCCTGACTAAAGGGTTGTAATGATCAATTATTTGTGAATGTATGTACCATGAAAAGTGTCTCCAAACTGTTTTTTTGCTACTCATGTATAGAATTAACAGGCACAACATAAGTGTTGTTCGGAGTCTTCATTAAACTGTAGGTCCTGCCACTCATGGTTGAAAATTAAGGCAGTTAACGTTAATGGTGTAATGAGCTAGGTTGTGATTCTGACTAAAGGGTTGTAATGATTAATAACAGGGGTTTCGTCAACCGTGTTGATTGCGTTAATTCCCCTAGCAATTGAACGGGGCAGTGTGCCGTCTTATCTCAACATTTCATTGCTCAAAATATCTTCGAAATTCATTCATAAAAAGCTTTTTTTTTCAAATGAAATTTAAGCACTTTATTTATTTTCTTTATTAAAATCGATTTCTTTTCTTAATTGGTTATTATCTTTTCATGATTCATTATAAAACATTTCAACCTTTCACTACGAATTCGTTTCCATATCCTCCTCTTAATATAACGAAACTGCACAAACCACCAATGAATAATTTTGCACAAATCGCAATGTCCAAGCAGAATTCAACAATTTCAAATACAAATGCATTTAAGGTAATTAATTATGATCATACATTTGATCAAATTTAACATCAAATTTTAACATTTTCTAGTTACAAGTTTTGTTTTGAATTTTTTTAAAAAAAATTTTTTTTTTTTAATTTTTTAATTTGAGTTGCCAAATCATACATGTTTTCATAAAAAGGATACCCAAAGGAAAACAAAAGAAGTTTTTTTTTCTTTCTTTCTAGTATGAATAACGTTTGATTTTATGAGTAGTTTTAACCTTAGATTTTAAATTTTTATTTCTTTCTTTTTTTTTTTTTTTAATTTAAAAATTTTTCTTTAAAAACTGCGCTTTTATTAACCCTAACCTAACTTTATGATTTTTTCGTATACGCTTGCTCGCAAACAAAAACAAAAAACAAAAACAAAACACAAAACAAACTGAAAAATCCAAAAAAAAAGGTTGAAGTAAATAAAGATGGCCAAATCGAAGTTCAAGAATCTCAAGATGTTTCAAAAAAGGCCCCCAGCAATGAAGCCCCCGAATTAGAAAGTAAACAGCCTTTATTACTCGAATCGGTGAATTTAGAAGATGTTGAACAAATTGTTGCGGATACATCAGTGACTACCGATATAACAGCGAGTCCAACTGATTCGTATCCAAAAGTTGAGTGCCTAAATACAGAAACACCGTCCCTAGACAATACCACAGGTAACGATAGTGCTTTGGGCGAATCCACTTCAGAGGTAAGTTCCAAAAACAAGCAAAAAGAAACTGCTTTTAAAGTTATTCTACTAAACCCCAAGCATGTTTTGATTGTTAAAAATAATTTTCCTTTTATTCCGTTTCAAATATTCTAAATTCACATACGTTATCCCTTCTTTCTCAACATCTAGTTTGGTCAACCGAATGCTGCCTCTTCACCCAATGGCCATAACAATTATCAAACCAACTCTAGCGGTTTTACAAATGGCTCTCATAATACCTCCGCCAACACTTATGCAAATAATGGCTTCTCCAAGAATAGTTTATCACGCAATGGCCTGCCCGAACCTACAGCCGCATATAATTTACATGATTCGGAGGATGGAAATGCTGGTGGATTTGATGATCGTGGTCGCAGTAAAAAACGTAATTTCTTTGGTACACTGAAAAAGCGTTTAAGCCGTTCCAAGACACGCACCCATTCAGCTGATCGTGGCGCATTAACGTCACAACATAATAATAATCTTACAACCCCTACAGGAACACTTAACGGTGATTCACGTTCATTATCTGTCGATCGTGCTGTTTTGTCTAAAAGCAATTCACTTGGTAATTACCTTAGATCCCACCACCCACCACCACCGTCACCATCACCCCCATCATTCACCTTATCATCCATCATGTCATCAATCATTGGCACCTGATGTGTCACTTCATTGCATTCACTTTCATGTTGTTTACGTCATTTAACCCTGACTAATGTTTTTATTTTCGAATATCATTTTACACTCTTGGATTAGATTTTTTTTAAAAACTTTAGTTTAAATTGGACCTGTTGTTTAGGACCCATTAAATGCAAATTGAATTGCAAGTCATGCTTAAAAAGGAGTATAAATTCTCTACAATTTTCGTAGTTATGGAGGTATGGCATGTCAAAAATCTACCATAGACAGCCGTCGAAGCTAGACATATGATAGACAATATGTTCTCCAAACATTATCAACTATTAGCACTGCTTAGAAATACCCCATTGATCTCTTAGAGCTGGTCTATCAATCATTGTTTTCTACTCCTTCTATTCACAATCTATTCCTTCTGCTATCATGTTCAAGCCACATAAGTTCGCATGGTGGTTCTAATACTCTCTCTTACCGAATAATGATCTCAAAAATGATGGAACGTCTTCATCTTGTCCGTTTTTAAAGCGTCAGCCAATTGGCATCTTTGTCGCAAATAAATCTTAAGGATTTCAATACTCTGCAACATTTCATTCTCTTCAATCTTGCCATCAAGCATGTTGTTGTCAAGCATGCTGTAAAATCTGCTCTTGCTTATCCACAGAGTCATTACTTAGAAATTTCATTCGTTTGATCGGTTGTATCTATTAAGCCTCTTCAAGACTTATCGTGTAAAAGTCTACAGGGGTCCTGAAATGAGAAATATTAACTGATGCTCCATCAGTTCCCTAATGTCGAACTGACAATTCCCAACTGACAGATTTCATTATTGACGATCAGCACTTTGGGAGTTGCTCTAACACCTGCTATACCCATTAGATATAGCGATAGAGATGATCGTACGATCCAGCTTGTTAGTTGATTGGTATGCTTCTTATCCTATTTAGGGCTAAGGAGTCTGATCAGGATTTGTTGGAGCCTAATAAATACGTCTGCCTAATGGACAGGCTAATGAATGTTAAGAGGTATGCCTTTAAACCGGTGTAAATTGTTATTCGTTAGGAGTGTACTCTGTTTCTAGCAAATTCTTCATTCGAACAATGACTCTGGCTATCCCTGTGACCAGGAATTGATTATATTGCCACAATACTGCCACGTGGTTTGATCGAGAAAGTCGCGACATATGTTAACCAGTTTAGGTTAGGTTAGGTTAGAGGACGTGTAGTTGCCAAATGAGACAATTAAAGTACCCGGAGGTCCCGTTGAGAGGATAATAGGGAAGATAGGAAAAGAGAAGAGGAAGTATGTAAGGCAGAATAAGGAAGCGGAAGGAATTATACAAACCAACAAAACACACAAGAGAGCGCGACTACGCTATTGACGCCCTAGCACTGCTCAACCAGCTTAAACAAATAATGAATCTGTGGAGATCAAGGCTTTCGGCTCTTCACATAGAATTCAAACCCTCAAAGAAACGCCAAGGGTCTTCAGCCTCAACCTACTAAGGGCTGGACAGTTACAGAAGATGTGTTCGATAGTCTCCAATTCCGCATCGCAACATACCGTGCAACAGTCCGGCCGGGAGCTGTTCCAAATCCTTGTCAGCGATCTAATCTCGCAGTGAACCGTTGTAAACCCAATAACATAACCTTACGCTGGCCTTAACCAAGTCCAGCAAACAACCTGTCTTATACTGTCTATATCAGGCCATAGACACCTAGAAACATAACAACCCAATCCATTCCCCCAACGCCTCTGATGACTTAGATCTGAAGATTACACGCGTAAAAGACTTGGTTAGAGGAGGAGATATATGAACATAGAGATCCCTTACTTAGGATCAATCTCGTAGCGTGACAGCTGCAATGAGATGTTGAAATTCTCTGAAATATGCCAAAATTGGAACTCAAGAATGGATCACCTACACCTTTTCATTCATTCCGGAAATATTCCGTGATTTTTAAAAAAAATTTTAAAACTTAAACAATTAAAAGAGATGCCCTACTTTGGATCAGTTTCCTAGCGTGATTTTGTTACCATTATCTAGGGCTGAAACAGACTACAGTAGGCAGAGGGAGATAGAGATATCTTATGCACAGCTTATCTTATTTTTCAAGTTCTAAGCAAAATACTTGAAACTAAGAATCTCAGACGAGATATGATCAATTTCACTTAGAGCTTGGGGATTCCCACATAGAATATCATCACAATCTTATTTATTATTTTTATTTTGTTTCTAGAATTTATTAGAAAACATTAGAAGTTTTGTTTTACTAGAGCACTTAGAAGGCTTTATCAAAAATTTAAAAATTTTTTTTTTAAATTTTAAAAAAAATTTTTTAAATAAATTTTTAAATGTT
>QOCX01000050.1:636556-672130 GCA_005959815.1 Sarcophaga bullata | reverse complement strand
TTCATAAGTTTAAAATGTTTTTTTGTTCTGATCACATTGCATTTTCATTTCCCTTGTCCCTTAGTAAAATTTTTTCAATTTTCTTTTTGTCTCTTTTTCTTTTTCGGTTTCTTTGTCTCTGTCTCTCTTGAAAAAAAACATAAAAAATTAACAAAAAACTCTACTAAACTGTACACTAAATGTTAAACTAAATGTCAAACTACTACAACAACAACAACAACAAATAAATAACAAACAAATACTAAAAAATATTAACTGTATGTATAACAAACTTGACACGCCTACACATACGCCCACTCTATATTGAAAATTCTTTAAAAAAAAAATGCTTAAACATGCACATTCTACACTTGAACACATACATACGCAATACCTATACACTGCCACACTTGCAAAATATTTGGGAATTTTCGAAAATAATTTCGAAAAAAAAAATTTTATTTTGAAAAAAATTTTTTTTGAAATTTTTTTTTGAAATTTTTTTTTTTTTATTTTTATTTCGAAAATTCCTAAAACAAAACGAATGCTTTTTAAACAAAACAAATTGTATAATTTATTTAATTTTATTTAATTTATTTTATTTTATTACAACAACAAATTTTTAATTTAAAATTTTCTTTTTTTTTTCAATTTCTCATTTCATAAAACCAAAAAACAAAAACAAAAAAAAATTTTTAATTTAATTTTGTTGGGTTTCTAACTGGGCATTATACGTGGTTTTTTTTACCTACTTTGCTTGGTACTACAACATTATCAATCAAACAATCAATCAATCTTACCAACAATCAATCAATCAATCTATCCCCCCGTATGAATTTATTTATGAATGGTGGTTTACTGCTATAAAAAAAAACAACAACAAAATTGTGTGTAAATAACTTGGTGTATTGTTTTCCAAAAAAAAATTTTAAAATTTTAATTTATTTTGTCTTAATTTTTTAAATTAATTTATTATTTAATGCAAAAAAACAACAACAACAACAACAAAAACATAATTGTGCACGCCTTTATTGAAATCGATTAAATTATGTGTAAATCCTTTAAATATTGTATGTGTTATCGATAAATCAACAAAAAAAAATCCAAAAATTTGTAACAAAATTATGGGGTTTATAGGACCTCGCACGGGCATTTCACCCACATTAGATCACTCAAGACGCTCTTCACTTTCAGAGTCCTCAGCAATCTCAGGTTTTTCCTCAGCCAGCACAAAAACTTATATTCATGAAGCATCAACACTGGTGCTGGAGACTATTGAAAATGGTATTAAGAGGTAAGTTTACTTTATATAAAGCTTAAGGTAGCATTAGCCAAACGTTTACGTAATGTAATGGAACGTATGGTCGTTTTCGTTTCGAACATCTACAAGGCAATGAGAATGATTATCCAAACGTAATGGAATTTTCTCAAGCGTTTGTTTTATTTTTGTGCGCTGTAAACGAACGTATGTTTCGTAAACGTTTGTTTAATTCTACACGATAATTTTGTTAAAGATCCTAGCTTTAGAAATATGGTCGTTAACAACATGTAAGCACGTTTAGCCAAACGTAATGGAGTTGCGTTATGTATTGTCTTTCGCGGGCTTATAAATGAACGTACGTTTCGTGAACATTTGGTTAATTCTACCCGCTACTCATGTTTAAGATCCTAGCTTTAGAAATAATGAAACGTATGGTCGTTTCCAACATGTAAGCACGATTAGCCAAACGTAATGGAATTCCTTTATTCATTTGTATGACTTTCGCATGCTGTAAACGACCGTATGTTTCGTGAACATTTGGTTAACTCTACCCGATATTCTGTTTTAAGATGTCTAGCTTTAGAAATAATGGAACGTATGGTCGTTTCCAAGATGTAAGCACGATTAGCCACACGTAATGGAATTCCTTTATGCATTTGCATGCATAAACGAATGATGTAAACGAACGTATGTTTCGTGAACATTTGGTTAATTCTATCCGCTACTCATGTTTAAGATCCTAGCTTTAAAAATAAGGCAACAGGGTTGCTATATTTCTTCTTCAAAATACTTCGTATCAACTTCGTAAAAAGAGTTTTTAAAAAATAAATTTTATCTGCTTTAAATTTAAGATTTTTAAAATTCTTTTTTTTTTGTTTTATTTTCACAGACACTTTATAGTTCCTCTGAATATAGCACAACGTCCCAGATGGCGTCGTAAAGGCACAAAGCTACACATCTACAATGATCATACCTTTATTGCCAAGCATTTAAGCGGGTATGTTCGTATGAAAATCAAAATTTTCCATTATTTTTTGAAATTGATTTCTTTTTTATTAATTCTTTTAGAAGCGGCTTGCAATGTTCAATATGTATGAAATCAATACCTCGACGACCTGGCAAACAGGGTTATGAGTGTCGTGACTGTCATTTAATTTGTCACAAACAATGTCATGTCCGTGCACCACAAGCATGCCCAATCAACTGTACTCTCTATGGAATTGTAAGTAAAGAATTTTATTTAAAACGATTTTTTTTTTAAAAATTTAATTTAAAAATAATAATAATTTAATAATAAATTGTAAGAAAAAGGTTAAATGGGATCGGAAAGCAATTTTTATGAAGATATAACAAGAGAAATTTGAAAATTGGTTTTGAAAGAGCATGGAAATGTTTTTCAAAGCTTAGAATTTTATTGAATGGTTTTAACGTTTTGTCCATTTTGCAAAGTTAAGGATATTACACGTAAATCTAGGTTTTCAAAGCAACTTAATTATAATAAATGGACCAATGATAGCCTTAGGATGGATTGCAGCAATAGATCCTATCGTTCGTACATTTCTTCTATCTCCACGATAAATTAATAAATCTTGGTTTTCATGGGAAAATTATTCCGATAGACATGGTCTATTACGTTGCCACATACATAACACACATAATTGACCATTACAACCCTTCAGTCAGGATTACGGCCTGGCTTCTCACACCACTTATGTTGTGTGTGTTAATTTTATACATGAGTGGCGGGACCTACAGTTTAAAGTCGACTCTGAACGACATATTTTTTGAAAAACTTTTCATGGCAATTTTATTTACTCTCAGAGTTTTTGCCAGAAATCTGCTGAGAGGAAGTCGCCGCTGAAATATTTTTTTCATATTTCATTTTTGATGTCTGACCGGGGATTCGAACCCTAACCTTTCGTCTAATAAACCAATACACTACCTACTAGACTACGGCGATTACGTTGCCACATGAAAACAAATTTAGCATGCCCAAATCGCTTGATCTTGGCGACCTATTGTCCTCATACAATAAAGTTAAAATCTCTCACGTTATGTGACTTGTGACACCATCTACTTGAAACCACTTAACGTCCATTGTTATTATTGTTAGGGTCATTTTCAATAAAATATAGCCTTAAGACAAGCGCTTGTGATCGCTGTAGTCGAAGACTTCAGAATTCGAACATCAGCAATGATTTCTTAAAAACAAAAATATTTTTTTCTGCTACTCCCCCCCACAGAAGTGCGCTGGCAAAAGCTCTGGAATTTGAACTATGGATTCCAACATTCATGGATAACAAATATTAAAGCACACGACATAGGTCGTATAAGAAGCTAGGACAAAATTCTGGCTAAATCCAGATCATTATGCGAAGCACACAGTCACTTTTGTCGAAAGCAATGGCCTTCACTTCTATAGACACCAAATTCTATATGCATAGACACATAATTGGCCATTGCAAGCCTTCAGTCAAGATAATGAAAGAACTTCTCACACACCAATTATGTTGTGTGCCTTAATTTCATACACGAGTGATGGGACCTACAATTTCAAGACGACTCCGAACGACAGATTTTTTTGAAAAACTTTTCATGGCAATCTGTGTTTGTTCACAATAGTTCTTGATCTCTTGTTTCTGTAAACTATTGTCCTAACAGTGGAGATATTTAAATGCTTTGCGTCAAATTTGCACTGGACTGGAGCATAAACTCACTGATCGCATGTACTTCGGCTTGAAATACCGTATTATAGTCTGTACAGAAATAAGACTTCAAATGAGAGACATTTAAGAACTGCCAGCCTCGCCAGAGAAGAGGTTTTTGCAACCATTAAATAGGTGCCTAGAAGAGTATGGCAACTTCTAGAACCAATTTTGCACTGGCTTAGAGCATACATTCACTCTCTAGTCACATGTACGAGTACTTCGGCTTGAGAAACCGTATTATTGTCTGGCAGCTGGTGACATACAGAAATAACACTTCAAATAAGAGGCATTTAAGAGCATTAAGGGGAGAAGGGGTTTTGTAACTCTTAAATAGGTGCCTAGTAGATTATGGCAACTTCTAGAACCAATTTTGCACTGGCCTAGAGCATACATTCACTCTCTAGTCACATGTACGAGTACTTCGACTTGAGAAACCGTATTATTGTCTGGTAGCTGGTGACATACAGAAATAATACTTCAAATAAGAGATTTAAGAGCTGAAAGCCTTGCCAGAGAAGAGATTTTGGAACCATTAAATAGGTGCCTAGTAGAGTATGGCAACTTTTAGAACCATTCTTGTGTGATATTTTGTATGACAGTGAGTTCGCTGTAGTTATTTTATCTACGTATGTCTCTCAAATGTTTATCTTAACCTAGACGAATCTTAAGAAATTGCTTTCCGATTACAATTTAATTTCTACTAATCCTTCAACAATGTCTTTCTCTAATAATCTATTAAAACTAATTTATTATTTACTTTTCTTCTTCTTTTTTCTTTTATTTTTTTTTTTTTTTTATTAATTTTAATTTAATTTTGATAACTGTAAACAAAACAAAAAAAAATGGTATTTAGGGCCTCATTTCCGGTACTCACAGAACAAGATTTACATTTAGTTAACATAGCTAAATAATCGTAATTTTATTTATTTTAAAAACAAAAACAACAAAAACCAAAAAACCAAAAAACATGATTATTTTACATTAATTTTCTTAAAAAAAAAAACTTTTAACAAAACTTCTATCGATTTAAGTTTTTATTTTAACTTAGAAGAAAAGCTTTTTTTCTTCCTTCCTTCTTCTATTAAAATTTAAATAAATTTTTAATTGTAAAACACACAACACACGTCAATTTGTTGAAAAAATATATTTTAAATAATAATAATTGTTTTTAGAAGAATATTGAGTGTATGCCTTCTTATTTATTTAACAATTGTTGTACAATTAAATAAAAAAAAAATTTGTTTTTTTTTTAAATAATTTTTAGTTGCTTTAGAATTGAAAGATTTATTTAAAGAAATAAAAAAAAAAATTCTTAAAGAAAATTATTACAGTATGGGGAAAGCTTTTTCAATAGCTTTTCAATATTTTAAAGCTTATTTGCAATAACTTTCTTAATTCAAAAGTTTAAAACTAAGCTTTATTGTTAAGCTTAAAACGTTTTTATAAAGTTGAAATGCCTTAAAGCTTCCTATCTTTATTTATTTCAATATTATGTTTTTCAAGCTTTTAAAAGTTCAAATCTTTTTTAAAAATAAATCCTACAAATTAAAATTTAATTCGTTGTATATTTTTTAAACTTTTTTTGTAATAGTCTTTAAAGCTTACGAGTTCTTTTTTTTTAAATAATTTTGTATGACTGTACATACATACGTTTTAAAGCTTTTTTGCAATAATTTTCATAATTCAAAAGTTTAAAACTAAGCTCTATTGTTTATTCTAAAACGTTTTCATAGAGTTAAAAAGCTTTAAAGCTTCCCATCTTTATTTATTTCAATATTTTATTTTTCAAGCTTTTAAATGTTGAAAGCTTTTTGCAATAATTCTTATAAAATAAAATATAATTCGTTGTATACTTCTTAATGCCTTTTTTAAAATTATCTTTAAAGCTTATGATTTCTTTTTTAAGTAATCCTGTATGAATATGTCTACCTTTAAAGCTTCTTTTTCATTATTTCGATATTTCTCAAAGCTTTTTAAAATTTTTCTCTTATGTATGCATACCTTTAAAGGTTTTTTCATTATTTTTTTTTTTTTTAAATATTTCTCAAAGATTTTAAAATTTTCTCTTACCTATGCATACTTTTAAAGCTTTTTTTCCATTATTTTTATATTCCTTAAAGCTTTTTGAAATTTTTTCTTATAAAAATATGGTTAATGTAGCACAAGTAAGAGCTTTTCTCAATGCAGCTTATGCAGCTTATTTATGCATACTTTTAAAGCTTTTTTTCTTGTTTTTATATTCCTCAAAGCTTTTTAAAATTTGCTCTTCCCGAAATTTAGCACAATTAAGACCTTTTTTAATGCAGCTTAAGGCTTTATCCATTAAAAATATATTCTTTGAATGTCATCTGTTCTTAAATACATTTTTAAAGCTTCTGTAAACAAATTAAAAGCTTATAAATGGCGGTTGTTTCCAAATGATCCTTAAGTAGGTTTTCTAAAGGGTGGGGCCATATTAAAGTTTAAATTTAAAACAGCAATAAAACAAAAATGGTTTGAAATTTTACCAAATTTATTTTGTTTGTTGTGAAGTACAATTGATCCGGTTAGTTGATGGAATATTATTTCATTCATATGGCTGCTGGAGATAGCCTCACCGTATCTCATTCGATCAAAACAATTTTCGTGCACTTTTTCGAGTGTATGGGGTCGTATCTGGGCAATGGCATTACTAAAATTGGCTCAATTTTCTCTAGTTTGTCGGCATAACAATTTTCTTTAATGGTTCCCCACACAAAAATAGTCTAACGGTGTCAAATCGCAGCTTCTTGGCAGCCAATTGGCATTATCATTTCGGCTAATTAGACGTCCATCAAGCGTTTGCCGCAATCAATCGATTGTAGTAGCATGAGATGTTTGGCAAGTTGGACCATCCTGTTGAAACCAAACATTGTTCACATCAATACCACGAGGAGTGGGTACAAAAACTCGGTTGTCACGGTGCGATAGGTGCCTCCACTGACCATAACTATTGCGCCGTGCTCATTTTCAAAAAAATATGAGCCAATGATGCCTCCACTCCACAAGCCGCACCAAAGAAGTCACTTGAAATGGGTGCATTGGTTTCTGTAACACTACGTGTGGGTTTTCTAAGTCGATTTATTACTTTTAGTGGAGATAATTGACGGAATTTTGTGACAGAATAGAATGACAAAAGTATTGCCAGATTCGGAATAACCGATGGTTCAAACCTACCCAATAAATGAAAAGTTTTACCCATTTTGATCTGAAATTCTGAAAAGCTTTCTAAAGTCTTTACTGTCTTAGTATAGTTGGTTTAAGTTCTTAAACTTTTCGAAACTTTAAAGGAATTTTTAATACTTTTATTTAAAAAAGCTTTAAAGGTTTTTAATTTTTTTTAAAACTTTAAAAAGCTTTTAATTATTATGTTATATTTTTTATAAAAGCTTACAATGCACTTAAGCTTTTATTAAAACTTTTTGTATTTAAAAAAAAAGCTTCACATATTCTTTCTTTCTTTTTTTTATCAAATTAAGCTTAAAGCTTTAAGATATTTTTAGTCTGGCATTTTATTTCTAAAAAGCTTTGCATATTTTTCCTTTTTTTAAATCAAATTAAGCTTAAAGCTTGAAGATATCTAGGCTGATATTTTATTTAAAAATTTTTTTAACACTTAAATTTACATTTTCATTGCTCGTACAAAATTTTTTTGGTCTTGCCAAGCTTTAAAGCTTTCAAAAACAGTCTTTACAGTAATAATTACTTAAAAATCTCTTTCTCTCTCTCTCTCTGTTTCTTCCAATAACATTGCATTGCCACCACAGGATCTTCAAAGTCTAGTGTAAAATGTGAATTAAAATTTTTTCCCTCTTCTTCTCTCTTTAAAAACATTCTTAAGCAATGAATCTTAATTAAAAAAATTTTTTTTATACTCTTTATTAATAAACTTTCAATTCTAAAAAAACAACAACAAAGAAAAAAAAGTAAATTTTAAGCAGCAAAAAAAAACCTCTTCCTCGTACGTCCATTTTAAAAAATAAAAAAAAAAAGTTTTCCTTGATCTAAAATCTATAAAAACCAGTGTTGAAAATAGTTTTAAATACACAATTAAGAAACAAACAAAAGCAGAGGGTAAGATGACAACAAATTTCAAATGAATGCATGTGTTCAATTTGTTCTCTTTTTTTGTTGTAAAATTTTCAAAGAATTTTTTTGTAAAAAAAAAAAAAAAAAAAAATTCTTTTTCGTGTAACATTTTCATTAACGGCATGGAAATTTCAATTTAAAAAATTTGTTTTTTTTTTTTCTTCAAAATGTTTGCCATTTTTTCCTAAAATTTTCTGTGAGTTTTTTTTTACATCCGGATTTTGTTCTAACGCTTCACCTATGTTTTCTTAATTCTAACGATTTCAGCTTAAGCCTAGTTTTAATGTTCGTTTTTATTAATTATTCTTTAATAATCTTTAAAATATTTTTAAAATGTTTCAGAAATTTTAAGGTTATCTACTATCGAGGGGATTTTTAGTGATTATCCCATGAGACCATTGAGTTTATAAAGAGTCTCTAGACTAAACGGGCTGCCCGCAAGCCTACCTCTCGAATTCGCTAAGATATAATATGGTGATCACTTCCCCAAACCAGACCCAAGTACATTCAATGTGATCATTCATACATAATTGGTCATTACAACGCTGCAACCAGGATTGCGACCTAGTTTCTTACATCACTTATGTTGTGTGTGTTAATTTTATACATAAGTGGCTGGGGACCTACAGTTTAAAATCGACTCCGAACAACAGATTTTTTACTCTCAGAATTTTCGCCAGATATCTGCTGAGAGGATGTCGCCCAAAAAATATTTTTTCATATTTCGTTTAGGTGGCGATGCCCTGATCTGGGATCAGTAATTATACCAGATTCAATCCCAGTTTCCGTTCCTTTCCTTGCCATCAGACCGCCTTCACTCTGTTCCTTTTTCACAAAGTATCCTCAACCGGATAGCATAATTACGAAGTCGTAGTGCCTTAGGTAGTCTGTTAGGTTATTGAACGACAAACCGTGGTTCGAATCCAAACTCAGCCATCACCTTCAACAGGCTTCTGGCAAAAACTCTCTGAATACATAAAATTGCCCTGAAATGTTTCTCAAATCTGTAGTTGGAAGTCAACGTCAAACTGCAAATCTTGCCACTCTTAGAAGAAATTAATACAAACAACATGGATGCAGTGGGAAACTAGGTTGTAATCCAAACTTAAGGGTTCTAATGTCTAATTAAGTAGGTAAGAACAGAAGGTGCAAGCAACAACCGATACTTTTGACACAATTGGTCAGATTTATTAGTGACACCGTAGAGCAAGACAGGCATGAAGAAGTTGTTGTAGCACTTCCCCCTCTTCCCCCTCTTCCTTATCATGACAATCCTTACGCATAGTATAGGCATACGCTTAATCATACAGTCCCTAATAATTATGCCTTTTACGATTGACAACAGAATCTTTTGTCTTAAAACGCCAGATTTCGTTCCGTAACTGTTGATTTCAGTCCACCATCGATATACAAGCCCAAAGGGGGACTTCTGCGTAAGGGACTACACCAATGGACAAATCACTAGTAGCACACTCGACAGAAATATTACCTCTTCGGAAACCCGAACTATCTGAGGACCAACATCAGTTTAATGTTGGCCAAGCTAGGCCAGTGAGCTAATGATGCAAAGTAGATATTCCCAGTCAAAAATTTCGATATTCAACACCTGGCCATCTGTCAATGGTGTATACGTCAGCTTTGAAAATAATTCAGTCATCAGGCTGTATAAGAGAGAGAGAGACCGAAAGTTTAAGTCCATCAGAATAAATATGCGATTATGTGCTCTCTAGTCCTGAAGATTCTATAGGCTTGGCTTTGTCTTTTAGTGATCGTTAAGATGTCGCGTATGTATTGTATGTATTGCACTATCATACATACACACATAATTTGCCATTACAACCCTTCAGTCAGGATTACAACCTAGCTTCTCACACCACTTATGTTGTGTGTGTTAATTTTTTTTATACATCAGTGGCGGGAGCTACAGTTTAAAGTCGATGCCGAACGACAGATTTTTTTTTTGAGAAACTTTTCATGGCAATTTTATTTACTCTCAAGAGTTTTTGCCAGAAATCTGCTGAGAGGAAGTCGCCGAAGAAGTATTTTTTTCATATTTTTTTATGTTTTTGATGTCTGACCGGGGATTCGAATCCTGGCCTTTCGTCTAATAAGCCAGCACACTACCTACCAGACTACGGCGACTACTGGGTCTAAGGAATCGATTACTCAAACTGGTCTGGAGACCATACTTTCGTAGAAAGTAATCTTATGGGCTTGGTTTTGTTTTTTAGTGATTGTTGTTAAGCCGTTGAGTATGTATTGTTTATATTGCCATAGCGGGAGCTAAGAAATCGATAACTCCGAATGGTCTGGAGACAATACTTCCGTAGAAAGTGGTCTCATGGAATTGAGTTGGAGTTGATAACTATTCTGACTTTAAGTGACGACTAAATTAGGAAGTCCGTTACGAAGAAAACCATGGTCTTAGTGTTTAGGAAAAGTTCCTTGACCGTTATAATAATGAAAGTTTTTTTTTACGAATTTCTGTTTGCTAAGCTGAGTAGATTTTTGAAGGTTAATTATTATGGCAGATATGTCTTCGAATAGTTTTAGGTACTGGCTATAATATTTTTTCTGTTATTTGGTTTACCCTGTAATACTGGATCAATATCAATCTAACCTCACTTTTTCACAAACAAGTTTTTCGCTGAACTAAAGTGTTGCATGTAGACCGCTTTTAGCCCGCTTAAATAGTTTTTAGTATTTTTTATTCTTTTTTATTTAAAACCTTGTGCTGTTTCAAGTTATTTTGTTTAAAAAAAATTAATTTTTAATAAATTTTTAATAAATTTTTAATAATTTTTCTGTGTGTATTCATTTTATTTACAGAACAAAACTTAATTCAGCAGCAGCAGATAGAAGCATTCGAAAATTATGAACAAAATTAAAATTAAGGCTCCTCTAATTACACAAATGAAAATAAATAATAACAAAAACAAACAACAAATAGTAATAATAATAACGAAATACAAAAATTAATAAAAAAAATTTTAACAAAAAAAAAAAAAAAAAATAAAAAAATAAAAATAATAAAAACATAAATAATTATAAATAAGTAAAATATAATTACTAAAAAACATATATTAAAAAAATAAAAAGTACCTCTAGAAAATTTTAAAAAATTAAAAAGAATAAAATTTATTCGAATAAAGTTTAAAAAACTCTCCTAGGAAAATAAAAAAAATCTATAAAAAATACACAAATATTTTTTTAAATACGATATAAACAACAATGTATTAAACAAAAGAAATGTCTACTAAAAAAATAAAATAAATTTACTAAAAAAAAATGAATTCTATAATAAAAACAATAAAAAAAATCTAAAAAAATATTTCTAACATATAAATAAAAATTCTTATATAAAATATTGTCAATTAAGTAAAAAAAAAAATAAAATTTTTAAAAAATAAATTTACTAAAATAAATTTAAAAAATGTCAGAAAAATGCGATAATAAAAAGCTCTCCACCTTTCGAAATATAAAATAAAAACCGGTTATAAATGAGGGTGATGTCTACTAAAAAATAACATTGACAAATAATATCATACTCTCTTATAGGGCATATGCAGAAAATAAATCATAACTAAATATTTATATAAATTGCTAAAACATTAGTTCTATCAATATGGAGAAAATAGATAACAATAAAAAATGTTTATAACAAATCATAAAATATATTTTAATTCTACTATAATAAACGGAAAATAATAATTTTCCTCTAACATGTAAATATTTTATTATATATATATATATAATATTATATCTAAAAAAAAATTTAATATAATTTATATTATATAAAAAACTAATTTAATTGAGTTAAAATTAAAAAGTTTATAAAAATTAAAAAATATAATTTCATAATTAAAAAATACTATGAGAAGAATAAAGAAATCTCTAAAAAATTTCTAATAATATAATATGAAATCCTTAAATGAGGTAATATACATTTTAAGATATAAAATAGAAATTACAAAAAATATAAATAGATCATAAAAAGCGAAAATTAATTATACAAATTTTATAAAAAAATCTAAAAATTCTCTACACAAAATTTTAATACTATCCATAATAAATAAAAAATAATAATTATAAAAACTATAGAGACATATAAAATTCTTGAGAGAACAAAAATAAGAGAATGCTAAATCTGAAGGACAACATTCATAAATTAAAATAATATTTTAAACTATAATTAATAATACCAAAATCTTTTTTCTAATATTAAAAAACAATATAAAAACTATAAAAAGTGTAAATAATTGTTATTTCATATATAAAATATTAAATTATATTTTTGTTTATCTTGTATCTTGTAATTTGTGATTATTTGTTTAATAATAATTTTATATTAATAAAGTACGTAATTTTTTTTTTAAATAATCTTGTTTTATAATTTATTTCATAATTTTCGAGTCTCTCAATAAAATTTTATTAAATAAAACATAATAAATAAACAAATATTCGAATTTTTTTGTACATTTCCTTTCAAAAATTACTTTTTTATGTTTTTTTTTTACTTTTATAAACTTTTTAATAAAATTAATTTTGTTTTTATTTTTAGAATTTTTATTTTATTTTATTTTTTTTTGGAAATTTTTTTTTTTTTTTGAATTTTTTTTAGGTTTTTCTAATTTGCAGAATTTTTTATTTTTCTTAGATTTTTTATTTTTTTAGAATTTTTTTACTTTACAGAACTTTTTTAAAATTTTTATATTTATTTGAATTTTTTTTTAGATTTCTTTTTATTTTTTAGAATTTAATTTTTAATTTGTTTTTGTTTTTTTTTAGATTTTTTGTTTATTAGAATTTTTTAAATTTTTAATTTTATGAATGTTTTTCAGATTTTTTTTATTTTTTTAGAATTTTTTCTGGTTTTTATTTTATTTTTTATTTTTATAATTTGTGTTAATTTTTTAGATTTTTTATTTTTTAAAATATTTCTTTTAGAATCTTTTTTTTTTAATTTTTCTATTTTCTATTTTTTTTTTTAGATTTTTATTTATTAGAATATTTTTTAGAATTCTTTATTCTTCAGATTTTTTTTTAGAATTTTTTTTATTTTTTAAACTTTTAATAAATTAAGTTTTTAATTTTTTAAAATTTTTTGATTTTTCTTATTTTATAAAATATTTCTTTTTAGAATTTTATTTTATTTATTTAAATAATTTTAGATTTTTTTTTATTTCTTAGAACATTTTTTATATTTTAGATTTTTTATTTTTGTTTTTTTTTTATTTTTTTAGAACATTTTTACCTTTTTTTATTTTCAAATTTTTTATTTTTTATTCTTTTTTCTTTTTTAAATTTATTTTAGTAAATTTAATTTTTTAAAATTTTTTATTTTTTTTTTACTTATTAAAATATTTTTTTAGAATTTTATTTTATTTGTTAGAATATTTTTTAGATTTTTTTTATTTTTTTTTTGAACATTTTTTTAGAATTTATTTATTTTTAGAACATTTTTTTTTATCATTTTTTTATTCGTATTTTTTTTTTATAGATTTTTTTATTTTTAAACTTTATTCGATAAATTTATTCTTTTTAATTTTTAAAATTTTCTAGATATTTTTATTTTTTAAATATTTTTTAGAATTATATTTACTTATTAAATTATTTTTTAAATTTTTTATTTTTTAAAACCTTTTTTTGAATTTTTTTTTTTATTTTTTTTTTTTGAGGTTCTTTATTTTTTAGATTTTTTAAGAATATTTTTTAATTTTTTGATTTTTTTCAAAATTTTTATATATTAGATTTTTATCTTTTTGCTTTAATTTCATTTTTTAGAAATAAAAAAAATTGAAAAAAAAATTATTATATTATATACATTTAGAAATAAAATGTTTTAATATTTTAATGAAAATTTAATCTTTCCAAAAAATCCTAATTTTTAATTAATTGTTATTTCTATTTTTTAATTGCTTTTAAATTTTTCAACTTAATTTTCCTAATTTCTGTTAAATTTTTTTTATTTCTTAATAAAAATTATATTTTTCTTAAATTTATTTACAAATGCTTTATTTTTTTATTGTTCAAATACTTAAATACTATTTGTCATTTATTTTATAATTTTTCAACTTAATTTTAATTTGTTTCTATATTTTGTTTATATTTTAATGAAAATTATATTTTTTTTATTTTTTTTTTATAATCTTTCAATTTTGTTATTGTTTAAATACTTAAATATTATTTAAATTTATTTTTTATGTTCTAATAAAGTTTTTAAGTTTTTAATTTTTTCAAATCTAATAATTTTGTTTTTCAATTTTTTTTGATTTTTTTTTTTGAGATTATTAAAGTTTTTGTAGCTTTTAAAATTAAATGCTACGTTATTTGTTTATTATTGGAGTTATTTTTCTATTTTTTTTTAAATCTTTTAAATTAATTTTTTTCGGGTATTGTTGATTTAATTTTATATGTTTCTTTCAATAAAATATAATATATTTTAATAAAGAAAATGTAATTGTTATAACAAATTTATAAGGAATTGTTAATTAACAATAGTTCAAAATCACACTAATAATAATAAAAAAATAATTAATAATTATTTGTTTTTTGCTAAAAAAAAAATAATAAAAATTTATAAATAAAATGGTGATCTATGATAAACGACAGAAAGAGAAAATATATCGAAAATGGCTTTTACTTAACAATACCAAGTTGGGCCAATAATTCCATAATTTTGCACACATTCAATGTTCAATTGATTCCTGTGAAAAGGACCTCTGCTCAAACATGTAGAAAAGATGTCAGACGCATTGAATTCTCAATTCAGATCTCTACATCTAAAATAATAGTCAAAATAATTAACGATATGATATAGTATATCGGAAATTGATACTGCAAGTGTCTTTTGAAGCCAAAAGGTTCTCATATGGGTAATGAATGATAGGTTAAGTACAGGCACAATATTACAGTACTACAGAACCGGGGAAGTGCAAAGAACAATCTAATAATTGACTGTTCCAAAAAAAAATTCCATAATCGATTTTCGCCCGTGATCTGGATCCATCACTGAATACTTTATTTGCTAATTCAAACTGTTATTTTATTATAAACGCGCATTTATTTAAATTTCTTTTTAAAATTAAATAAACATAAAGTTAAAGTTGGCATGGTTATATTTTATATTCAAATGTAGTAAAACCAACAGCCAATACAATAAACGGCATTTATTTGTCCATTACGTCGTGGCTACACCCATATAACGTTTACATTAAGTTGTGAATATTTTTAGTGTAACACACTGAACACACTGTCAATAAACATAAAGTTAAAGTTGGCATGGTTATATTTTATATTAAATGTAGTAAAACCAACAGCCAATACAATAAACGTGCATTTTATTTGGTCCATTACGTCGTGGCTACACCCATATAAGCGTTTACCATTAAGTTGTGAATATTTTTAGTGGTAACACAACTGAACCACACTGTCAACTAAGTTCCTGTGAAATGTCAATGGTTAATGAATCGGCAATTGGAGGTGGATCCACTTAATTCCAGACGCACACCATCCTAATTCACCACACGTCGTACAGTGATTAAATGATAACACAGTACATAGTTATCGAGTAAGCGATACGTCTGTGTAATTTCAATTTACATCACGACGGACAATAATTCACCATACTTTACTAAAAACTTCACCAACCTGTTGACTATCATACAAATACATAAGCATCACAACCCTAATAGGTTATTACGGACATATAGACTTCCAAAACACCAAACTTATGATATGTTTGTATGATCTAAATTATTATACGTGGAGTGGCGGGACCTAAAAAATAAAGTCGGACTGTCCTGAACGACAGATTGTTTTGAGAAACTTTTTACATGGCAATTTTATTTACACTCAAGAAATTTTTGCCAGAAATCTGCTGAGAGGTAAACGCAAGAAATATTTTTTTTTCTATATATATTTCGATCTTGATGTCTGACCGGGGATACGAACCCTGGCCTTTCTACTATAGCCAACACACCTACACTAGACTACGGCGACTACTGACTAATCACACTGGATAAAATCCCCAATTATGCAAAAACTCACCAGACAAAATAAATTCGCCACACTTCTCAAAAATTTATAAAATCTCTAAAATCTTCACTATATTAACGAATGAATAATTCAAACGTTTGTTTTTTGACCGAACAATCTAATTTTTGCAAATACCAGTGTTGCTAGGAAAAAATTTTGCAAACTTGATAAAAAATAATCACTAAAATAAGTGGAAACATACAAACATATCTAATTAATCAAAATTAATTTATGTTCAATATTAATTAATGAATTGATTAACACGTCTTCACAATAAAAAATGAAAAACAAAACAAAATTACACAAAAATTAACCATATTTGGTTAAAAATAAAAAAATCGGCAACACTAACTGTTCATGTTTCTTTCTCTTTTGACATTTACATCAGGTGGTTAAGATATTTGGAGTAAAGCACTGAACATACCATCCATATGTTTTTGAACACAGTTGTAAAGTCGGGTACAAAAATGTTGTCTCTATTTTATCTTTGTTAATAAAATATTAAAAAATTATAATTAAATATAGAAGGTAGTTGTTTTATCATTATGATTTTAAAGATTTTTGGTAAAAAAACATGTTTTTTCCAAAGATATTATTTCGAAAAGTACTTTTAAATTATTCTAATTGACAAAACGTACCTAGTGTTCTACTACGTTTTTAAGCATTAATGCATGTATTGTAGGGAAATTCATTTGCTGTCAAAAATTCGAGACGTTCGCGTATGGGTTTCGCACGACGACAGACAACAAAATAATACAAAAAAAATCTTAAAAATTAAAAAATTATTATTATTTAGTAAAACATTCACAATTCGAAAGCGTAGTTTAAAAGCGAAATTGTTTAAATTCTTAATTTAATAAAGCCTATTTAATAATAAATAATGTAAACAAAAATTTGGATGAAAAAATGTTCGTAAAAATGTGTTTCTGCCTGGGCCAAAAGAAAATTTAGAAAAAAAGCCTTTAAAAGAATAAAGCAAAAGAAGTTCGTGTAAGAGTGTGCTTAAAAAAGAAGTTTTTTTTTCGTCTTTGCTTCTCTTGCTCTCACTGTTCATTATTAAAAAAAAAAAATAATTTCTTGTTGTTTTTTGTTTTTGAGTTGACGTCGCCCTTGTTTTTCTCATATGTTTGACAGAGTGTGTGTGCATGTGTGTTTTGTTGTTAAAAGAAAATGTAATTGAAAGAAAATGTCTTGAAGCAAACTACGAAAAAAAGAAGAAATTTTGGAAAAATTCTACAAAGAAATTAAATTCTGAAGCGTTAACAAAAATAAAAATTTTATTTGCATACCAATAACCGATAACATTTTAATTAATTGTTGTTGTTTTTCATTCTTTATTACACACAGTGCGTTTTGATAAATTTTTATTCATATTGTGAGTGTTTGTGTTGGCGTGTCCAATTTCTGAAATCGCTGTTAAAAGACACGCACGCCCCATGTTTAACCCCCTTTACTTTCAAAAAAAAAAAAAGAATTTATATTTTCCATGATAAATACAAATACAAACTGAATTGGTGAATTTTCCATTAAAAAGAAAAAAAATTGATAATCTATGCAGAGAGTGTTGTTTGTGTTTTTAATTTTCGCATAAAGAAATTGTTGTACCTGCTAAAAACATTTATTTTTTTGTTAATTGAAAACGGTCTGCTGCTGCCACTGCAAATGGCTGCTGCTGTTAATGTTGTTTTTTTTGTATTTGCTTTTTAACATTTTTATATGAGAGAAGTGTCAAGGCAAAACTATCTTTACAAAGAGAAGAAAGCGCAAAAAAGAAAATTGTAATAAAAACAACAACAATAACAACATGCACAACATTAATATCGTGCATGGCTGTGACTATTTTAAATAATATTCATCTTTAACAGCCACTGTTCGTTTACCCTAGTAACAGCGCTGTTAACGTTATACGGTGCTCAGCGCTCGTTTCTTCGTAGACGGCAAACAAAAAAGACAATAAAGAAAAAAAAAACCGTGTTTCTAAAAAAAAAGTAAAATTGTGACCACTTGTTTTGCCTGTTTTAATTAAACCAAAAAAAAAAGCACAAAATAGAATTAAAAATAAAATTTAAACAACAAAATATTTAAGAAGAAACAAAAAATAAAAGCATGTTCAATTTAGTTTGGTCTTCTGTTATGTTCTTGTTTTGTTAAACAGACGACGCCTTAGTTAAGAAAGTGTATAAAACAATAACAATATTAATGTGTTCAATTTTATTTCAATACAATAGAAAAATAACAACAATTTGCAACAACCTGTATGTCTGTGAATACGTAAAACAAAAGAATTTCGCCATTAACATACAACAATAACAACAACGATAACGATAACAGCCATATTAAAAGACTGAAGAGCCTACATTTTATGCTAAAAACAAATCATAACAAAAGAAACTCAGTGTAAATTTTTTTTCCTTTTGCAAAGAGAGTGGGAGTTCAAGAGAATGACGTATTTTTCTTTTTATTCTGTGTTTTAAGTGCTAAAATTAAAAAAAAAATGGAAATAAATTAATATTCACAAGTAAACAAATAAATAAAAAGCAATATTATGCAATTGGTGTAGAATTTATCATATTTTATATAAACTTTAACACCTTTATTATGTAAAAAACAAAAATATAACAAAAAAGTACTTCAAGTTTTTGCCCCAAAAGAAAATAAGGAAAACAAAAACAAAATTACAAAAGTTCTTGGCTGTATACAGTGTTATCAATATTGATATTTAAGATAAAAACGTTGGAAGTGAAAAAGACTTCAGTATTTCCATACAAGAAATACTATTAACAAATAATATAAATAAATAAAGAATATAAATAATAAATAAATAAACATATTAACATTATAACAGTGTTCAGTTTAAAAAAAATTTTAAAATTTATTTTCATACCTAGTGTTTCCCAGTTGAAGTTTGATTTCGTCTGCAAATTAAGACAAAGAATTTTTAATACATGTCCGCCATTTATAACTGATAATGCATATCTATTTGCTAAATGTCCCTTATCTATGTACTAAAACGTATTGAATCTTTAGCATATTAGGTTAATTTTAATGCCGTCATTTAAGACGTTAATAAATTCTATATTTGTGATGCGACCACAAAAGAAAATTTTAAAGTTCGTTAAAACTAGCAATCCTTCAATTGTATAAAAGTGCCGTAATTCGCAAAAACGTGAAGCAATATAAACTAGGATTGTTTACATTTTCTATTCCAAATATTTGTAGCGTCTACATTGCCTACATAAGTCTACATTGATTTTTTGCTTAATGATCCTTAAAAGCTAATTTACGCGTTATGGTTTATTTAGAATGGACTTTACCTTGTAACTTCAACACTAAAAGCCTATATTTACCCAACCTTGTGCTTACATAGGCAAAATTTTTTTGTTTTTTTATTTTAAATGTTTATTAACTATTAAATAAGAGCTGAGTAAGTTCGACCATATGCTGGGTGGTGTAGTGTAACAGACCGGGGCCTCTGATGGGAAGCGAACCTATGATCCTCAAGCTAATAGCCTCACACATTAGCCAATAGACTACCAGGGCATTTTTATAAGCAAAATTATTTGTCAAAATTGATTCATTAATGTCTCCAGTTAGCAATTATTTTAATTGTTAGCTATTTAGGTAGTTCAATACAATTTAAAAAAAACTTGTGGTCAGAATTTTTTTCCTTTTCACTCCTCTTGAAAACGAAAGACATTCGAAAAGCATTTTGTAGCTGTCACTGTCTACTTTTCTAGAATGTTTACTACTTTAACTGTTTTATCAGAATTATTCCTCCTTTTTTCTTTTTTTTTCTCGTATGCCTAGGGTTTACATATATCTTATATGATATCCATCTAATGTTCTAGCTGTATACGCCCGAACACTTAGTTTCACCACTTCGTTATGCGCGTTATTTTTCAAGTGGTAAATAACATCCATGCTAATAACATCCAGTTCCTTGTGATTTTCTCTTTTACCTTGGCTTGATACCGTTCTTTACGTAGTAACAGCGCCTTCTGTGTATTTGGTAAGGAGAATTGTAGTGGTTAAAGATCTTGATCTTCCCAGGATCAAATTAGTATAATTTTCGATTTTTTCCTAATTAAGTAGCTTCAAACGGTTCCAAAGAATTAATTTATTCAGTGGCTCGCTAATTTTTTTTTCAACTTTTATCTCTATTTTAGGCAGTTCTTCGATCGGTGAATTATTCATCCAAACCAATATTCGTTGGTAATAATCGAATTAGTGCTGCCCACTATGTGGTCATTAACACCAACTAGTTCCAACGATAAATTCTAAAAATCACTGAACTCTGTTATAAATATTCTACGCGTAAATAATTGTTAAAATCACTTAAATTAGTTCTAAAAACATTGAGTTGACAACTCCGTTCTTTTAAAATAGTTATGAACAACGAAGGCAGTGGGTGTGCGTGTGTGTGTGTGTCTGATTTCATATGTTTTTAAACGACTGTAATTAATGCAATTGTTCTTGTTTTTTTTCCTGCAATTCTTTCAACATAACTGCCAATTGCTTATTGTGTATGTACGTTTCTTCTCTTCTTTTGTTTAGTGTTCTCAAATTGTTGTTGTTAAAAGTGTGTCGTCTTTCCTTAAAATATTAAAAAAAAAACAACAACTTTTTCAAAATCTTTTAAAATTACAAAAAAAAAAGACAGAGAGTCTTTCGTTTCGGCTGTAAATTTCTAAAAAAAAATATCGAAGAAAATAATCGGGTTTTAGTCGTTTATGGTTTTTTGGTTCGTTTGTTGTCATCATTGTCGTTAAAACATAATTTACATCACCAACCAAGCAAGCAAGCAAACAACCAACCAACCAACCAACCGGTATAATAATAACCAATTAGGACTACAAAAACAATACTTTCTACTAAAGCAGCTCTACATTAACTGCAATTACAACTACAATTACAACTACAACTGCAACTGCATTTGCAACACCAACAGAAACAATAGAAAACAAAAAAAAAAAAAACGGAAATTTTTGTAAACAATGGCTCATCACAATGCAAATCTTCTGAGTTCGGATATATCACGTCGCAATCCACAGGATGAATATGAACTCATACAGAAAATTGGTTCCGGCACTTATGGCGATGTTTATAAGGTAAGTTTAATGAACTTTTTCTTTTCCTTTTATTGCGTTTTTTTTTCTCTGTTAACTCTTAAACATCAGAATAAGATTTCTTTGTGATATTTTTTTTGAAGTATGGTTGCGTATCTTAAGAAAAGTTGGTTTGTTGCTGCACATTTACGATAGTGAATCACAAATTTAGAGTAGCCTTAGGATACAAAATGGAATCGAAAGGAAATTCAATAGGGATTTACCAGAATTATTTGATTACGTAAAGTTTTTAGCATAAATTTGTGAAATTTTTTTTTTCGAAAAAAGATCTGCAACCATTATTAGAAGTGGTGCTACTGTTTTGTCCTTCACTGTGTATCTTTTTTATCTTTTTCTTGTAGTTGCGATAGAAATCTTGCATGTATGTGGAATTCCTATCGCCTAAAACCATCTCTAACGCTAACATAACAATCCAAGTTAGCATTACTTCACGTAGTGATCAGTTCACTTAGCTGATCATATTATCTGAACAGGCTTCATGGTTGTTCTAAGTTCCCTTTGTTAAAGTTCTTTTTTGCATAGGTCTTTGTGTAAATATCTTATATGCTAATTAACGGTTCCAGTCTTTCTCAGATGTCAACATAACTTTTACAATATTTTTTGCGCCTTAACTGTGTGTTGAGGCATATATGCCCTCTCCCCAAACCTTTTAAATACGAACACTTCATGTTCCACGGTTTTTTTCTATTTACAGCAGGTTGAATACTTTTCGGTGATTCATCGTGTGCGATGACTCAATGTGGAATCTTGCTCCTCTGCCAGATTCATTTGCCTCACAATGGATTCAAATGTCATCTCGATCACAGTAGCCAAACATTGCGTTCTGGGAAGAAAGACTGCAGGCCACATCAAACGACTTTTGTCGTAGTTGGGGGGCGGTCTATTGAAGAGGAAGAAACTGGTATCTTCTTTCTTTGACAATGCCCAACTCTTGCGAGCTATAGATTTAGGTTATTTGGTTCTTCATTACTTGCCAGCATCCATTGATATAAGGGATATAGCTTTCAGGCTGGTTTCCAGCACAGGGTAGACGTGCTTTAGTGTCGACAAGAAACTCCCTGCAGGAGTTTGGTGGAATTTGGTCAGTATAGGGACTACGCTTATATGTGGCATCACAATGGACTGCTCTGTCTGCTTAAGTGTGCTTTGGTAATCAAAGTTATCACTTTGACCATCGTGTACGAATATATTGGATTCGTGGCGTGTGGTTATGTATGTCAAAAATGCTCAGTACGAAATGAACAAAGCCTGCTGTTGTTATCAAAATTAATTCCGCGCTGTGATTATGTATGTAGAGGTGGTCTAAAAATTACCTTAGGTGGTGAGGCCTTTTTTGGGTATGTCAGACACACAGAATTGCTTATGGTCTTTTGGCCAAGGTATAAATACGTAAATAAGTAGGTTGTTTAAATTTTTGTCAGTAAAGTTGCTGACAGTTGCCTGTTGACAGAAGTAGTAATGGCTTGAATTAAGTTAAGAGCCGCGAAGTTCGAAAAACGAGACTCATGGTCTTATTGAAACACTTTGGTAGTACTGATCGAACAATTTGAACGATTTTGTGCTTTGCTCCAGTGGATGTTAATGCGTTGCACATGACAGTCTACCTGATAGTTTTGTAGACATTTTCGAAGTCAATGAACAATAAATACAGGAGAAGTTTACAAGTCTAGGTCTAGGTAGTGTGTTGGCTTATTAGACCCGAAAATTTTTACGGCGACTTCCTCTCAGCAGATTTCTGGTCAAACCTTGTGAAAGTAAATAAAAAATTTGTAATGAAGTGTCGCTCAAAAATATGTTGTTCGTGGTCGACTTTAAACTGTAGATTCCGCTACACTCGATCATTAACTTGGGTGGTGTGCGAAACTAGGTTGTAATCCTAACTGAAGGGTTGCAAGGGCCAGGTATGTATGTTATGTATACATAGCTGGAATCTGCTGTTCAGTTCGCAGTTTTTTTTTTTCAATTTTAAAGTGAAGAAAATTATTGTTTTTTTTTGTATCAATTTGGCCTGAAGTCTTTTGAAACCTCTGAGAAATGAAATTTTTGTGTTGTTGTTTCTTGCAATTAAACTTTGAAAATTTTTTCATAATGTTTCTTGAAAAATTTTAACAACAGCAACTACGAAAAGCATGATTTATTGGGGCATAAATCTAAAACAGCAATTCGTTCGTTTTTCTAATCTCTTGAATCAATTCAGGCAAACGTTTTCATTATTCTTTCTAACTCAGCAGAAGTAACAACGACACGACGATTCATCATCATTTAAATAAAAATGAAAAGAAAAAAAAATTTATAAAGAAAGAAAATTTGTTTACAATTCGTTTATAAACAAAAAAAAAAAAAGAAAATGCTTTTCAAGAAAATAAAAATTTTTTTATTGAAGAGCGGTTTGTAAAGTGCATGAAAAAAATTAAAAAAAAAAATTGAAAAAAATTGAAAAAAAAAAAATTTTTTTTTTTTTCGAAAATATTTTCACATTCCTCAGCCCATAATAGTAGAGAGAGGTATGTACGTGTGTACATACAAGTGAATCTATTCGAATATGAATTCAGAAAAAACATTAACGCACTTATTTTACATTCACATTGTCCTCTCTCTTTCACACAGTACACTCAGTCCAAAATGTGGCAGAAGCAGCAGCAAATGATTGTGGTGCCACGTTTGAATATTCAATAACCATGATGTTTCGCGTTTCAGTTTCTTCCTTTTTTTTCTTCCTTTCCAGCGTTTAAATGCAGACATTCATCTGCTTGAATGGCGTTTGCATAAGAACAAAAACAAAAACAAAAAAGAGAGAAGAAAAAAACAGAATAAAAACGTTCATATGAACTGGAAATAGTTGGAGAAACCAAAAATTTATTGAAGCATTCTCAGGAGTAAGTGAGCGAGTGACTGAGTGATCGGTATTAAGTAAACACACGTACTTCTCTGTACAAAAAAAAAAATCTTTTTTTTTTCTGTCTACATCATCGTCATCATCATCACCATCATCTGCTTCACAACCCCTTCGTTTTATTGCCGATATAATGCTTTAAGTTCCAGTATTAAAAATGTGACACTCTCGGTTGGTGGTTGCTTGTGTCGTTTCCATAATGAGTAACAAATCAACCACAATTTAAGAATAATCGCTGCATTATCATATCGTTTGTGTGTGTGTGTGTGTGTGTGTTTATTTCTTGTACCGTTTTAATAACGTATTTATGAATAATTTTCCAAAGAATTTTTACAAGATTTCACTCAGCCTCAGCCCTTTGGATGATAAATAAATGGCAATTGAAATCTCTCATCAGTTTACAGCTCACATGGTTTAAGAATAGCTGTACCTAGCAACTACATTTGTTTGCATGATCCTAGAATCTACTTATTCGATACAAGACGATCCCAATTCCGAATAGTAGGTCATTGAGCCTATCGTGTACTTTTTAAAGGCTGGCTAGTAATCTTTGTTCATTCCCGTAGTCTGATGTGCCACTGAAATGATCCAACAAAAGTTCTGATTTCCTCAAAATCATTTGTTTGAAGACGAGTAAAGACTCGTCCCGACTCGTGGCAAAGGCCACTGTCCACATACATGTGTGTGTATAGAAAGACTTGCGCCCTATCAGCAAAGGGGAAACTCCCATCCCCACATCATCATCTATCTGCCGATTGTCATGAATATCTTGGGTTCTGAATTGTTTTCGATTTTTAACGTTCTAAGAGTAGTCGCCATTAGCTGGTAGCTAGTGTTTTGGCTTATAAAGTCACGAAAGCTGAGGCCGAGTTTGCGCAGATAGGTTTTTGTCTGGCAAGCGCTTTGTATTCAGCTGCTATGGTGCCTCTTTTCCTGATTGACGCTCTTGTATGATTCCAAGGCTATCCAGGCAGTATTTGTGGAAATAAATGAACGAACAAGCTGACCCGTGAAGGATTTGACATGAGTGAACGCTTTCTAGCTTCCCCCTTTTTTTCATGTCTACTCTTACTGCAAAAGTCGTTTGCCATGTGCGCCTTACCATAAAGGTATAGTGAAAGGAGGCTCCAAGTTATTTCCAGCCCGGACTTAGACTATAAACAACAGAAAATTAAACGTTTCTCCATTAGCGTGAAACGTTTATCCATTTCCTGCAGAGGATATTCTTTGAAAACCTATTTAATTTTCATTCATTTTTCCTTTCCGTTATGTTTTCTTGCTTCCTTCTTCTCTGCTTTAAACAATAAGAACTTAACGAACTCAAAATCTCTAAAATTGTGATTAATTTCCCAGAGATTTGGCCTCATTAGTAAGCAAGTAACACCGGCTTTTCATTTCTATGAAGTAATTGATCTGAAAAGGCCAGATTTAGTAACGAAAGTAAACCTTTTGTAATTATAGCAGTGGAGAAGGGGGGAGGGGGTGGGGAGGGGTGTGGTGTGAGGCTCATTAAAAGTTTGTTAAAATTTGCATTTAAAGTTTGATGATTAAAGATTCCTTTCAACCAACCAACAAGCCAGCCAGCCAGTCAGTCCATCCAGCATTTGGTATACCATTGTTCTTCTTACTGCTGCTGAACAAAAGCCTTAACAATCCTCTTTCACAATACAAACACAAAACCGAAGTGAAACATTTTTCAAATACATTTTCTCGAACTCGAATGTTCTGTTCTATGAAATCCTTCTTCACACACCCACACTCACATATTTTGCATATTTTCAAGTCTTCCTACACATTGTGTTCTAGAAAACACGTCCTGGCATATGAATGGCAGACGAAAAGGAGGCCAAAAACTGATTTTTTTTAATGATTTTTCGTAGAAGTCATGAAATTGTTGGTTCAAAATGCCAGGAGGAGTACTCACGTCAATGCTCCTCTTTCCTCCTCTTTCTAACACAAGCAGTGACAAGGAAATGAAATGAAGAACAACATTCCGACACACATTGTAGCAACCAATAAATGTAGAAAACTAAACCTAATGAAATGAAAATGAAAATGACTTTGCTTTGGAAAAACGGGCGGGCACTCCCCCTCTTATGTTAACAAAGAATTGAAATTCAGTTAAGGAAACTGGTAATTTGTCAATCAGGACTTAGAAATTGCTGTATCACTCCTTTGGATAGAACACTAGCCATATCGTTCAAGGTCTCACGTTTAACTATAAAGTCGGCTCATTGTGCGCTCACTCTTAAGGCATACCAACCATATATTGTTTAAGAAATTCTGGTGTTATTGGTATCTTGAACCTTTTGCCATGTGTTGGTATAAACGCGACAATGCTGACCTTTCCCCTGGCACCTCTTGCATCTGTCAGTGAACACTAGAACCATGGAAACTATTGTGTTAAGATAATGGAAAACAAAACGGATCGAACTCAACAATCATCGCAGGCAATCGTAATTTGAAGGATCGCAATTCTACCAGCTACTTGCTTAACTGTCACGCGGAACAAACACGATGTTCGACAGAAGATATCGTGACCTTAAAGATCGAGAATCTACCAGATTCTTTCTCCACTGTCCTATAACTAGATCCAGTAGATTTTCTGACCTTGGGAAGTATCAGGTCTTTTATTAGATGCTGCATTTCCATCCATTGAATGGAAATCAAATAATTTGCGTGTGAGATAACATCGAAATTTTTCATTCATTTGAAAGACTTATTGCCGCCATTATAACCATGGAATATAACCATGTTATCATCGTTCCACTATCCGCCACGACTTCTTATGGTAAAGGGTATAAATCAGGCTTAATTTAAAGAACCACTGTGGTTAATAGCCTATTCGCATGCATCTGCGACTTAATAAAACCCCTCAAGAAAAACTAAGCCTACAAAGTTAGGTCTGGTGTCTAGTTCACATCATCTCCACGTGAGATGACCATGCCCTCAAAGGTTCGCCGTTCACTGTGATGGTCTGGTCAAATGTATCATGGCGTCAGAAGCTTTCTATAGATTTGGCAGAGGAGCTTGAGCTCGCATACTTGATGAAAGGGAAGTGTTTTAAGTCTTGCATCAGGCAATATCTGATGCGTTTATAAGGGCGCAATGGCTAGGGGTGAGTCAAAAACCATTATAGTACAGAATTTCTGTAGTTTCCATGGTTATTAGCCTATTATTCCATAATCTGCTGCAGTAAAAGAAGCTGAAACAAATCAAGAAAAAAAATTAAAAAAAATCAGTTGCCTTAAGTTGCTCCTATGCCCCTTAGATCAGGTTAGGTTAGGTTAGCGGCTAGCTTGCCGTTCATAGCGAGGATCAATTGGTGCCCATATGGCAATATGGTAATCCCGCTTGTCATGATCCGTTAGTGGTGGATTTGAACCACCCGGATGAGTCCGCTCAGCGTTCCATCAGGGGGACGATTTGGCCGCCATGCCCAAATCTTCGAACTTTCTGCCACACAAAAACCGATGACGTATATTCTGAAGAGTAGGGCACTCGCATAAAAGGTGTTGTATCGATTCCATTATAGCAGCTTCTGCAGTAATTCTGGTGAGGCTGATCGAGCTTGACAGCGAATTTTTGTATTAACACCACTAACACATTCACTGTATAAGTGAGCAGCAGGATCAACATCGACGCTTCTGTACGCGATGTATTTTAAGTTATCATTTCAATATAAACGCATGCATTCCATAGGTTGTATTTGATAGATTGCTGCGCAGCACTTGATGCATCAAAGCTGTTTTTGTAGCCTAAGTAAAATGAGCCTAAGAGAGCAGCTAAAGCAGCATCATCATTGGCACCTGTTTACGCGAATAATTTAAGTACTCATTTTCATATGCACGCATGTATAGTCGATTGCTGCGCAGCACTTGACGCATCAAATGTGTTTATAGCATTAAATAAAATTAGCGTGAGTAGCTGAAGCACCATCATCCGATGTGTATTTATACGATGTATTTTAAGTAATAATTTCCATATACACGCATGCATTCCATAGGTTTTATTTGATAGATTGCTGCGCAGCACTTGACGCATCAAAGCTGTTTTTGTAGCCTAAGTGAGCAGCTGAAGCAGCATCATCGTTTTTGTAGTCTAATTAAAATTAGTATGAGTGAGTAATTGAAGCATCATTGACGCCTGTTTATGCGATGACTTAAGTAATCATATCCATATACATGCTTGTATGATAGATTGCTGCGCAGCACTTGAAGTATCAAATGTGGCTATAGCCTACGTGAGCAGCTAAAGCAGCATTATCATTGACACCTTTTTAAGCGAATAATTTAAGAAAACATTTTCATATGCACGCATGTGCAGAAGGTTGCTGCGCAGCACTTGACACATCCAATATGTTTATGACTTACGCAAGCAGCTAAAGCAGCATCATCATTGACGCCTGTTTATGCGATGTCTTTTAAATAAGAATTTCCATATACATGCATGTATGATAGGTTGCAGCGCAGCATTTGACGTATCGAATGTGTTTATAGCCTACGTGAGCAGCTAAAGCAGTGTTATCATTGACGCCTGTTCACGCGAATAATTTAAGAAATCATTTTCATATGTACGCTTGTATTATAGGTTGCTGCGCAGCATTTGACGCATCCAATGTGTTTATAGCATTAGATATTGTGAGTACAAGAGAGTTATTTTCTTTTATTTGGCTCATTTGGTCCTGATTATTCTTCACATTATTTCTATGGACTATTATTTATTATTCTTGTCAATGTTTTTTTTTTTATCTCTGTGTGTATGTGTTTTTTATCTTCTTCTCTTTGTTCTCTTAAATTTTGCTGAGTGAATGAGTGAATAAGTTGAGTAAATAGCGCAAAAATTATACGTATTGTTTATAGAGCGTACATCTATTAAAAGGCATATGTTGGATGTATTATATATACGTATAGATATGATGTATGCTTGTGTGTGTGTGTTTGTGTGTGTATTTTTTCTGCTCAATGGCAATAATAATGTTTACGGCAAATATAAATGAGAATGAATGATGATAATATTTGCAATCATCATTATACTCAAGTAGCATAATAATGATTTGTTTATTATTTTTGCTCTTTAGCAAAGAGACAAGTACGTGATAGAGAGAGAGAGAGAGAGTAAGAATTTGTTTATTTCCTTTAAAACACGATATTCAGCTATCCTTTGCACACACATACATTTAAACTGAATGAAATGCGTGCATAAAGTATTGTTTGGAGTGTGGTAGTAAGAGGAAGAGGAGCCTTATTCTCTCTCTCTCTCTCTCTCTCTCTCTCTCTTTATTATACTGCTTTAATGTTACCTTTTTTAACGGCACATGCATGCATGACTGCGTGTTTTGTTATTGTTGTTGTTGTAGCTGTTATTTTTATTCTCTCTCTCTCTCTCTCTCTTTTTTTTTTTTTTTTCTTTTTTTTTGAAGAATAAATCACAAAATTAGGTCAACACAATGTGACTGCCATAGTGACAGACAATCTGTTTGCTTGTATGTGTTTTATACTCTATGACAGTGACTTAGTGTGTTATTGTAGTAGTTGAAGTATGTAGTTTCTATTGTTGCTGTTGTTGTTGTTTTTTTTTTTTTTTTTAATATGCAAGCACGTAACAATTGTTTACCAGGCTTTCCTTACAACATCCTCTCATCTCTTCCATTGTTTTGTTCTGTTTTGTTGTTGTAGTTGTTGTTGTTGTTGTTGTTATTGTAAGAGCATAAAATTCGTATGTCTGTGTTTGTAATACGAGGAGGTGCGTTACTCTTTTTCTTTCCTTGTGCATATTTTAATGAAAAAATCAAGTTTTTTGTTTTGTGTACGCTCCAGTGTAACATAATCATGATAAAAAAATAGTGCATAAAAGGCTACAAAAAAAAAAAAAATAAAAAAATCTTGATTATACGCCTCATACTATGCACCAACACAGCCCAGCCCAGACCAGATCAGACCGTCAGACTCTGTCATGCCTGCCACCATCACTCAGTTAAATAAAAACCGTTGCCAACTATGGTTTGTTTACTTTGGTCTGACATTAATATGATGTTTACGTTTACGTTACGTTACGTTACGTTTTGGGTGAATGTGTGAGAGAGAGAGAAGAGCCTATCGTTTACATAATTTAACTGTAATGTCATCGCTTTGTTAGTTACTTTTTTGTGTCACAGCCTGGTTGTATAGGTGGATAATTGTTATTGTTTTTAATTTACGAAAATTACAACAACAACAACAACAACAACATAGAAACTTAATTGGCTTAGGACACCAGTATGCCTATAACTAATACACTCGGAGAAAAATTTGTTTGTAAAACACAGCTTTTTTAATGCAATATACGTATAGGGTGGTTCATCTATCGGTTTAAATTTGAACCATTGGTTATTTCGAATCTGGCAATACTTATGACATTCTCTTCTGTCACAAGGTTCAGTAATGAATCGATTTACGCTTAAGCAACGTTGGAATTCATTGGGACAACGAGAAACTTTTCGAATGAAGCTCATTGTCGTCTTGGTGGGTACGTTAATAAGCAAAATTGCCGAATTTGGGATGCAGAAAACCCGCACGTGGTCTTACAGAAGCCAATACACCCACTACGAATGACTGTCTAGTACTGCTTCTGGAGCGGAGGCATCATTGACTCATATTTCTTTGAAAATGAGGTCGGCGCAACCAATACGGTCAATGGAGACAATAATCGAACCGTGATAATCAATTTTTTTTTGTACCCGCTCTTCATGGTATTGATATAAACGAAGTTTGGTTTCAATAGGATGGTGCAACTTGCCACACATCTCATGCCACCACAATCGATTTATTGCGTCAAACTTTTAATGGCCATTTCATTAGCCGAAATGGTGATGTCAATTGGCCACCAGGATTGTGACTTAGCTTCCCAGTGCACTTATGTATGTTGTGTGAAGACCTGCGGTTTAAACTCCTTTGCGAACGACAGATTATTTTTGAGAAACTTTTTCATGGAAATTTTTATTTGCTCTCAAAGGGGGTTTTTGCCAGAAACCTGCTGAGAGGAAGTCGCCTAAAGAAATATTATTTTGTCTTTCGTTTTGTTGCAGAAGTCTGACCTGGAGTTTGGACTGTGGCCTTATGTTTAATAAGCCAACACACTACCTACTAGTCTATGGCGTCTTTATGTTAAATTTGAAGCTTTCATGTCGAGGGCCAGGCCTATTTATTTTTACAGAGAGAGGATTTTTCACAGAGAGAGAATTTTTTTCAGTGTAATTACCCTTCAATAGCAATAATAAGCCAACACACTACCTAGCAGACTACCCAGACCTCACGTCAAATACAGTCAAATACTCTCATTATGAACGTGAAGATAATCATGTCAGAGACCTGACCGGCCTATTTAGTTACACAGAGAGAGATGATTTTTTTTTCAGTGTAATTTCTTTTCAGTAGTAATAATAAGCCAACACACTACCCATTAGATTACGGCGACCTCCTGCCAAAGCTGAAACTCGCATTAAAATTGTAAAGGCAATCATGTCGCAGGCCTGGCTTATATATTTACACACAGAGAGAGAGAGAGAAGATTTTTTTCAGTGTAATTACTCTTCAATAGCTTAGCTTAGCTTTGCTGTGTTATAATCCACAAACGATTTTTGTTTTCTTATTAAATTATTCGGCTGTTGAAAAAAATTTGCATTTTAATGAATCGCTAAAAACGCTGTACCAAAAGGAAGAACAAGAAAACATTTTTTTTCAACTTGAATCAAGGGTGTGTGTGTTGTGATAGGCTATTAAGATGATTTTCAGAATTAGAAAAAAAGTTTTATTTTTTTAATTGAATTTAAAAAAAGCCTTAAAAAATACTCTCCTCTCCTCTCCTCGCCACTCCTCTACCCTAAAACCAGTTGTGTCTGCAGATTAAAAGTGGAAAAACTGCCTTTGAAAATTAAAAGAAAAATCCTTCAACCCTTTTCGCAGCAGGCAAATGAAAAACCAAAGTTCATAATTAAGTTGTCTAAATGACGTATTAAAAATGGAAAAAAAAGGAAATGCAAAAAAAAAAATTTCGAGAATTTGCCACAATTTTCAATCCTTAAGGGTTGTACAAATGTTGTACAGACCCGCGATATACTCCTTTGACTTTCGATTAAGGTACTATGTACCCATGAGAAAACAAACGAGAGCTGCTCTCAAGGGAATCAGTTTCTTTTCGCTCTCTCTCGCTTAGAAGATATGACAGATGTAAAGCGATATGCGATATGAGGTCTTGCATAATTGGTCATTACAACCCTTTAGCCAGGATTATGACGTAGTTTCTCACACTTCTTATATATACTGCGGTTTAAAGTCGACTCCGAACGACAGATTTTTTTTTGAGAAACTTTTCATGGCATTTTTTTTTTATTGATTTTGCTAGAAGTCTGCTGAGGGAAAGTTGGCGGAAAAATAATTTTTTCGTACTTCGTTTTGTTGGAGATGTCTGAACCTAAGCTATGTTAACGCTGTACATAGTTCAAGTTTATATTCTAAGGATTTGAGTCCCTTTCACAGAATCAACCTATTAGGCTTGAATTGATTCCTATTCTCTACAGATAAACGGTTATCGGACCGACTTTCCGACTACTTTCCCCTCCCACTGTATTTACACATAAATAATCTTGCTCCACTGCCAGAGTCACCAGCCATAAAGAAGCTTTCTTTTTGGCAAGATCGTCTGCTCGCGCTTATTGTCTCTGTTTAAATGATTCGGTTTTCGTAAGAAGCATCCCATACTGCTGCTTAGTCAAGCATACAGGAGCTATACATTCTGACCACATTGTCTAAACACATCTTTCATGAGCACTAACGTCCTCTTTTGAAAATACCGGCGGCCAGTTTGCCCAAAGATTTTGTTTTGGATTTGAAAACTCTCCTCCTGAACCCCTTATCTGCTTTAACCTAACCGTGTACTACATAATGGTGTTTGTCTTAACAGCTTTACATTCACCTTAATTACTTACCCACGTTGTAAAGCCTTTCATAAAATACTAGAGTCTAGCCATTCTGTCCGAATGGCGGTTAAGGAAAGACCGTTGCTCTCTGATGATATTTTTGATCGATTTGCTGCATGCATGTTCTAAAACCAATATAATCTTCAGCACTTCGCCGTAGGACAGGTTCCCATCATCTTCGTCATGTAGATGCACACTAGACCCCTCTATCTTATTCAACTTTGTCTGAGCTCTCTCAAATGTAGGAGCGGATCCCCCCCCAAAAAAAAAAAAAAAATATGGTGCATGCTGAACCAAATGCGGCTTGAGTTCATCGAGGTTTTCTAGAATGCTGTGGAACTTAATGCTCAAGGGACGCCCTTCTCTTGTTAAGAGAATCCTAAACCGAAGGGATTTCAAAACCATAGGCTACATAGGCGACATATGCATGCTTGTCATGGGCAACCATTTGTACAGGATTGTTGAACTTATTTTGGACATCTTTTACGAATCATAGTATGGATACGGGAACGAGACAACCACTGTATCATTTATCAGAGAGGGAGAGAGAGAATAGGGTCACAGAGATACCCCGTTTGAGAATATTAAGGTGCCCCTTCAAGAAAGGGATAAAATATTCGGGATAAAATATTCATTTTGGATAGGAAATCTACGAGGGAGTCACACTTTATGTCCTTAACTCCTTCCACCTTAAAACAAAATTTCATTCAACATGGTCCGATAGAGTCGGGTCCCTTTCAAAGGTATAAAACGCCTTGATTGCTTTGCTTAGCCTCTCAATTGCGTCATTTCTTTAGGTCCTTAAACAAAAAAATTAATTTTTCTATAAAACTGTAGGGTATTGCCGTGTTGCTTATTTTTTCCCCCTAATGATTCTCTTGACTGACAAAACATTTCCTTATTGGAATAACGGCAACAGCCACAACAACAACAACAACAACAAAAGTGAGAAAACTAAATATTTTAATTCAATTTAAAGTTGGCAATTCCTGTGGTCGTTATCATCACATACAGATGCCCTTATGGGTACCCCCATGCCATTGTAGCCATATTCTGTTTAATAACCTTTTGGCAGCATAATATACATGTCTGCAGTGGCAAAGAAAAAAAAATAAAAACAAGAAGAAGAAGGGTACGGCAGGGTAGGGCAGAGCAAATTAAAAAGAAAAGAAGTTCGCTAAACACCAGCCACAGCCAACAAT
The DNA here is from genome assembly GCA_005959815.1 of Sarcophaga bullata. NCBI lineage: Eukaryota > Metazoa > Arthropoda > Insecta > Diptera > Sarcophagidae > Sarcophaga > Sarcophaga bullata. The sequence goes on along the minus strand of QOCX01000050.1, from coordinate 637,861 downwards.
GGCTTGGAAAATCTAAAATGGGAAAACTAAGTCGGGCAAAAAAAAAAAAGCGAAAAAGCGAGAGAAAAAAGAAAACAAATCTGTAAAGTACGGAAATTTTTTTTTCTAATTGAAAACCCAAGGGTTTGGAATGTTGTCTGAGGCAAAACATTTGAAACATTTCATCAAATGCTGCGAATACAATTCTCTCTCTCTCCCTCTCTCTCTTTCTTAGACATCACTGTTGTTCAACATTATGGAGACGATGTTGTTGCTGGTACTTCAGTTATTGACAATGATGACGATAATGATGATGATAACGATAATAATGATGATGATGACGTTATGAACTTTATAGCTACAAAATGAACTCTCCAATACAATAAACCAACCATCGAAACAATGCCAACGACAGCGACAGCTACAACTGGAACTTTATCAATAGAAGCCCAAGAAAAAAAAAAAAAGGCAAAAACATGCAACGAATTTGTGGCAAGGGAAGGCAAATAAAATTTTTGCCTAAGCCAAGAACAGTCAAAGCATATTATAGAGAGAGAGAGAGGAATAGAGGGCAGAGTCAGTGGGGAAATAATCTTATTACCATGCCATTGGCAACCAAGCAAACATTGAGACAAAGACAGAGACAGATACACAGAGGCAAAGACAGATAAAAGTTTAGACTGATGGATGGCTATGTTTAGCTGCCGAGTTGGATGAACGACCATACATAGGCAGACAGACAGACAGACAGACAGACACTACTGTCATAGATAAGGGCTAAAGGGAAGGATACTCTCTTAAAATAACACTCTCATATTTAAGTGACATAAACAAATATGTGAAGACATATGGATACACAGAGAATATACAACAATTTGTATGTGTGTGTGTGTGTGTGTGTGTGCTATAAATATTAACAACAATTGTAATCACAATTGTGCTATACAAAATATCTCCATACATGTGCACAGTTCTTCTACAGGGTGAGCAAGAATTTTTCATACATTTTACAAGCACTTGTTGGTTAGTACAATAACCACTTAGTCGGGATTGCAACCTCTCTTCTCACACCCCATATTATGTGTACGTTAATTTTATTTACAACTGAAGGCACATACCGTTCCTCCTTCGACACACAAAGTAATGAAAATATCCTGTCTTGCTATTGAAGGATGATCTATGAGTTCCACTCCTTATAATAGTCTGAAGACAATGTTTCTTGGCCTATCACTTTTGAATTTTTCTGTTAAACGAATTTGGAACTGAAGTTTAAGCAATCACGGAGGCAAGCACTTTCGAATTGGTTGCGACAGCATCATGATTTTA
>QOCX01000050.1:587244-636535 GCA_005959815.1 Sarcophaga bullata | reverse complement strand
GCCCAAGCTGTCTACACAGAAGGCTTTTGGAAAAGAAGTTGTTTTAGGTCCCATGTTCTGCATGTAATATGCGTCGCTAGTCGATTCTCGTTTATAGCGCCCTGAAAGGTGATAAAACAGGAGCTTTTAGCTCACCGTCCTGAACAAGGTTTAATGTGTCAATGTGCGTCAATGAGTGCGTCACTACACGTCAATGAGCGTCGAAAGAATAAAAGCACTGATACACTATCGGATTGATTAAGGCATCGTATTACGGAAATTGCATGAAACGATCCTAAATGATCGTATGGGTTATAATGAGTTTTAGTAGAATATAGTTCAATGTTACAATGTGCGTCAATGAGCGTCAATGTGCGTCAATGTGCGTCAAATGCGTAAAAGGACTAAGACACTATCGGATTGATTAGGGCAGCTTATTACGGATATTGCACGGAACGATCTTATATGATCGGATGGGCCATATAAAGGTTATTGTGAGCTTTAGTAGAATGTGATTCAATGTGGCAATGGGCGTCAATGTGCGTCAATGAGCGCCAAATGCGTAAAAGAACTGAGACACTTTCGGATTGATTAGGGCAGCGTATTACGGATATTGCACGGAACGATCTTGAATGATCGGGTGGGCTATATAAAGGTTATTATGAGCTTTAGTAGAATGTGGTTCAATGTGAGCGTCAATGTGCGTCAATGTTGCAATGTGCGTCAATGAGCGTTAGTGTGCGTCAATAAGCGTCAATGTGCGTCAAATGCGGAAAAGGACTGAGAAATTATCGGATTGATTATTGCAGCGCATTACGGAAATTGTACTTAACGATCTTCAATGATCGGATGGGTCCTGCATATGTATAAAAGTTAATATGAGCTTTAGTAGAATCTTTGATGTAAGAATACCCTTCAAGAGAACACTTGACTAAAGGATCTACTCTTCGAAGCAACACGATGTCAATCTTTACTTACTTAATTGTTCATTACAAACCTTCTGCTAGGACTACTGCCGGGTTTCTCACACCACTTATGTTGTGTGTGTTAATTTTATACATGAGTGGTGGGGCCTACAGTTTAAAATCGTCTCAGAATGACAGATTCTTGAGAAACTTTTTGTGGCAATTATATGAGTTTTTGCCAGAAATCTGCTGAGAGGAAGTCGCCTAAGAAACTACTTTTTTTCTATTTCGTATTATTCAAGATGTCACAGCTGTATTCTTCAGAAATGTATTGTATTTGGAAGTAAATTTCTATTGACTGATTTGAACAATAGAGCTGTAATAGAGCAAGTTTTCCGCACTACTTTGTTTCCATAGAAAACATAACACACGTGAGGTATACAGACAAATCCACACAACAAATATTATTCAATGGAATTTCTGCGTTGCGTTCCTTTGTTCGAAATTAACAGATGCATCCTATAGGAAACAGTTTTGTTCTAATAATAGTGACAGCTTCCAGGTATTTGCCTAAACTACAGTGCATTGTACCTGCAAGTAAGCAGGCCTATTTCTAGTAACAGAAATCAATTACAGAGAATTACAACAAAATTTTAAATTCTACAATCTAAGATGGACCCGTATTTTGTACTGTACAAATAATATTGTTGCACACTATCAACAAGCCGACAAACTGAGAAAAGACCCTCAAATCGAAATAAAAATCATTATAACGACAGACGACGCAACAAATATGATTTTAATTTTAATGCTTACAACAATAACAACAACAATAAGAACAACAACGTAATTGTAAATTGAAAAAACAAATTTACCATCTATACATATGTACGTACGCATTAAACCAAGAAAGAACAGAAAGAGAATGGGAAAAACAAAAAAAAAACAATTCACAAGTCTTTGCATTCCGGCAAATAAATAAACAGAGAAAAACAAATGCACAAATGCTTAAAGAAATGTGTGTGCGATCAGTTTTTTATGCATATTAGGGTGTATCCAGTGCTTATGAGATTTGAAAGTTTAAATTGACAAAATAATCCCAGCGATTAATCCACCGTTCACCATAATAAAATTTTTAATTTACCACGTAGAGCATGCTTTGTAGATGGCAAGTTATCGTACAAAGAAATACAAATCATTGTCCAAAATAATATCAAATCATCAGCCAAAAAATGAACGTCATCGGCCTGATGCACGTCATCATTGATGCAAGTCATCGACTCAAAAAAAAAAAAATTCATGTCCTTAACCCAAAAAATGGCAAGTCATCGACAAAAAGAATGTGATTGCAGAAGCCACGACAAAAAATGCATGTCATTGTACAAAAAATATGCAAGTTATCGACCAAAAATATGCAAGTTATCGTACAAAAAATATGCAAGTCATCGTCCAAAAAAATACAAATCATCATCCAACAAAAAATTCACGTCATCGATTTGAAAAAATGCAATTCATCGACCCAAAAAAAATTCAAGTCTTCGACTCAAAAATGGCAAGCCATCGACAAAAGAATGTAATTGTAGAAGTTATCGACCAAAAATATGCAAGTTATCGCATAAAAATATGCAAGTTATCGACCAAAATGTGAAAATTATCGCGCAAAAAAATACAAGTCATCGTCCAAAATACTACAAATCATCATCCGAAAAATGCACGTCATCGACCTGAAAATATGCAAGTCATCGACAAAAGAATGTGATGTACAAGTCATCGACCAAAAAATTCAAGTCGTTGTACAAAAATATGCAAGTCATCGTCCAAAAAAATGCAAGTCATCTACCAATACAATGTTAGCCTACCAAAGAAATTGCACGTGCAAAAATACGACATTTTATTGTAGGCATTATAATAAATGCGTATGAACTCAATGAGAATTATTAAAATTTGTAAGTTAATTTCACCACAATTTAATTCTTTTTTTCTATTTTTGCTCATGTAAAAAGTTAACTTCGTTGGCTATATCTTCGGTCACAAGTAAAGCTCGAACCTAAGGAAAACTGTTTTGAAATTCTTGATCACAAGTGGCAATCCAGTCCACTAGGTCTATTTCCCCCACAAGTCCATTTTCAGCCGAATTTGACCGATTTATATAAAACACTTTCTTTTTTTATGCTCATTTGACAGGAAGTTAAATTCGGCGCCTGTATCTCTGGTCCCAAGTAAAGCCGAACCGTAAGAAAATTTGTTTTGAAATCCTTGATATCATGGCTATCCATCCCACTAGATCTATTTCCACCACAAGTCCATTTTTTTTTATCTGATTTTGACCGATTTATATAGAGAACTTGTTCTTGCTTATTTGAAGAGAACAATTATTATTGTCGACTATATTTCCTGCCTCGAAATAAACAGCAGATACCTTACCCTCGTGGATGAGGATAGTTGGACGACGTTGAAGATCGGCAAATTGAAGTAGGGTATCCTGTGGTGTCTGGTGAAAAGAAGCAATTCTCGTTTGCAATCTAGAAGCGTATGGGATTTCAATGGGTTGATGGGTTTGAAAGGTCCTCTTAATACCGAAAAAGGACGCGAGTATAAACTCTTTATGCAGAAGGGAATTTTGAATGGAATTCCCTAGAGATTGTACAGCATTCTCAATAACAGACCTGCCTTTCCTAAAGCAATGTTGAGATTATATGAACGATTTTGGAGGTTATCCTCCGTTTTTTCTTCTTCTTTACGAGCCACCCTAATATTTATGTGCACAAAATTACAAAGAAGAATTTGATCATTTGGTTTTATCTTAAGCATGTAAACTATAATGATGTATAAACAATGCGAAAGTAAAGCTGAGGGGAGGAAGCATGTAAGAGTGTGGTAAAATGCTGAAACAAATTTGTTCTTTGTTTCACGTACGTACTATTACGTCTTTGTGAAATGAGTAATAACTTGACTTATCCATACTTCTGTTAGTTATGGAAAGTCACGTTAACCACCAGCTGGCGCATAGCACTTTTGTACTAGTTACTGTACTAGTTACAGGGTGTATACTTAGAGACACTTGGTGTAGTTTTTGATAGCCAAAGAAGGAAATGAAGTTTTAGTTATCGGACAAGGTTTTTTCTATACAGGATTAGACTGAATTGGAGTTGTTATCGATATTTAAAGAATTTCTTAAACCAAATAATTGTATGGATATGCCCTCCTTTATTTCTCCACTTCGGATATGATCCCATCAAGTGCCTGGTTAAACTAATTTTTGGCATGTGTTGTGTTCTTCACATGAAATTGTTGCAAGTGCATGCCCATGCATCATATGTATGTCTGTACAAATGAAAGTTTTCGAATAGTTCTGTTGCATAAGATATGAAGCATATTGCACGTTGTACGTACATCATCATGTAAGAATATCGAATTGCATGTATGAAATGCAAAATATTTCATAAAGGGTTGTTGGTTGTGCATCATGTTCAACAAATTCTGTAGAACACATGGAGGAATGCTTAGCTTATTATTATTATTGAAATGAAAATAGAAATTGTTTTGAATGTTCTTTCATAAGTTTTTTTTGTTGGTATTTATTTCGTATTATTCAAGGATTAGTTCGGATACAGAGAACGAAGCAAATGTAATTAATTGGGTCAAGCCAAGCTTATAATTTTAAAATGGAATCAAATTGAAGAGTTTATGGGATCATACAGTTCAAGCAATTACAATAAACGTAGTTTTAATGCAAACTCCAATCTTTCCCCACAAACTTTGTGTTCCTTCCATATCCATATTCCTTCCATTCATAGCTTTAAATCAGTTAATCGTTTAGGAAGCAAGGAAACTCCTTGAAATTGATTTTAATTTTGCAACATGCAGTTCCATTAATGCAGTTTCGAAGAGAGAAAAATGTTTTTTTCTAGGAAAGAGTAAGAAATACCATGCAACAACAAGCAAAAAAAGAAACAAACAATAAGCATTTACAAGAACAAACCAACAGTAGGAATCTCGAAGTTGCCAAAACCAAAATAAAACAACTGTGTAGAGAGAAAGGTTGGGTTGACAGTACTTGGCAGCAAAAAGTGTGACATAAAGACAGTGTAGTAGTGTAACAGTTGGTTTTTTTAAGAGCTTGAGATCCTAAAATGATAGTAAAAAACCCATTTCATTGAAATACTTTTTTTCCATTTAAATTTTGCAAGATATGTGTCTTGGCTACCTTATCAATTTTAAGGATCGATTAAAGGAGTTCGTACATGCATAGTTCGTCATTACAACTCTTCAGTCCGGATTACGACCAAGTTGCTGACACCACTTATATTGTGTGTGTTTACAGTTTAAATTTGACTTCGAATGACAGATTTTTGAGAAGCTTTAGATAACAACTGTCTTCATCCTCAGAGTTTTTGCCAGAAATCTGCTGAGGAAAGTCGCCTAAGAAATATTTTTTTTAGATTTTTGTTTTGATGTCTAACCTGAGATTTGAATCGTGTCCTTGCGTCTAACAAGTCAACGCACTACCTACTAGGCCGCAGCGGCTATACAAACTCATGTTTTTTAAATTTTAAAATTAAAAGTCTTCCAATTACACTGCAAACTTTCTGGCCTCTTGGAGCAAAAAACATCAGCAGCAAACATTATGAAAAGGTTAGGCAGTGTGTCAGTTTTCAAACAAAAGTAGAAATCAATAAGTAAATCTCCTTATCGATACGCGGATAAAACAAGAGAACTAATTTTTTTTTACAGAGGACGTTGTTGGGATGTAAACATGTATATGGTAACCCTATCATTATAGAATATGTCACTCATCTGTTTCGATAGAAAATCTGAGAGCAATGAAACACAGTACCGAAGACTAAAGCGAAAGGAATAAAAGACAGAGAGTGCCGATGTGTCTGAAGACAAATTCGAATTTGAAAATCCAAGACGCAAACCATAATTCTAACAGCGCCACATTTGGTGTTAATAGAACAAATTTTCTCTTAACAGAGCAAAATTTTCTCTTAACAGAGCACAGTTAGCTGTTTAACAGTATCCATCTGAACCGCCCACTTGTTTAAGAGCTAATTTTAGGACGTAAATTAGATCTATTATGAGTACCATATCATACTCAAAGGAAGTTACCAAGGCCTCTTAATATAATCGGCAATATATCCCAGCATAGTGATATGCTAGAAGATCAGTGGTCATTTGGGAACATATAAGAAATAGTACATCTACCCCACTATATGCAAATGGTAGTCCAGAGGGTCCTCTTTCGAATTGTGGTATTGAGAAAGCAGGCATAATTTTAAGATTCTGAAAACTATCTTTTCAGCTTTAAAGGATTTTGTCATTCAGTTACTCTTGAATTCTCATATCTATTGTATTACAAATAATCCTGAAGAAAATTTAATCCCGGTTCCATTGAAATCTCTCTGTTCCTGTAGACAATTGCGCAATTTGCCCTCTTCTAACCCATACACGGATCGTTTTTTTTTTATTTCAATAGTTTTGTTTCTTTTCTCTTATAAATTTATTATTTTATTTCTTTCATTTCCATTCTTTTATTTTCTTTGCTTTGTACTCCATTCATGCCGTCAGTCAGTCAGTCACTCACTCAGCAGAGTCAGCAGAGTCACTTAGTCAGTGAGTTTAAGGTTCAACGGTTTTGTTTCCTTTTAAGTGTTAATTTTGAACTTGTTTGGTTTGGTTTGATGGTTCGGTTCGGTTGTTTATTTGTTTTAGTCAAGTTTTCAAGTTATTCTTGGTAATAGAAAGGATAAAGGATTCTTTATTTTAAAATATAAAAAAGGACTCATCATCAACGTCACCATCACCATCACAGCTCATATGAAATGATGCAAACGTAGTGGCTGAAACTTTAAAGAAAGGCAGTCAGAATGCGAGGAGCGTTAAAGTAGAAGAAGGAATTCAAGAACGAAGACTATGATTTGAAATTAAGTTAGGTTACATGGATAGGTCTCATAGGTCATGTAGGGGTGGCGAAGCCTATGCTGACAACTTTAGCTGGGTTTTGTGATTCCTTTCACCAGAATTCAAATACAATACAAACAAGCCTGTGTATAAAGCCACCAAGACAATAGACAGACAGTTTTAGTTCCAATTCTCCAGAAATATTTGTATAGCAGGCTTAACGTACTCACCACAACCAAATTAGGTAACCTGACCAGTTTTCAAGAGCCTCTAACGGCCGTAAATCTATGGAGCTGTCACTCTCCTTTATACACCGATGAGAATTCTTTCTGCCATCTCCCTAATTACTAGAACAGCGACAATGCGGAACATTTTCTATCTTTTAACGCTCTGTGGCCACAACCTAAATAAAGGCGGCAAATTGACGTTTTTCTGTCTTTGTTTACATTTGTTTGGTCTTTTGCAGCCAACTTCACTTTTAACGCTCTCTGGCCATACCTAAATAAAGGCGGCAAATTGACGTTTTTTCTGTCATTGTTTACATTTGTTTTGTCTTTTGCAACCAACTTCACTTTTAACGCTCTGTGGCCATACCTAACCTAAATAAGGCGGCAAATTGACGTTTTTTCCTGTCTTGTTTACATTTGTTTTTGTCTTTTGCAGCCATCTTCACTTTTAACGCTCTCTGGCCATACCTAAATAAAGGCGGCAAATTGACGTTTTTTCTGTCATTGTTTACATTTGTTTTGTCTTTTGCAACCAACTTCACTATTAAACGCGTTGTTAAAATCAGATTTTCCATTTGTAAACTGTTACCGCTGCGTTGTCGCCGCGTTGTGTCAGTAGACGCCATACAAATTGTACGAGAAGAGACAATTTTGAAAGCTAAAAAACGCTTGCCTCTCTTATTTCGAGATGGCTGTTGCCGTACCTTCCATCTGACATGTACTTCTAAACCCTATACAGGCATGAAAGGTAATAATGAATGCAGAGAATGCGGAATGGATATCGAAAAGATTGAACATACCGGATACCATGCTCCTCTTATTGCAGTATTAAACTGATAAGAAGTTAATGAAGTGTGAATAGGGTTTAGGCCTCCTGGAGGCGATATGCTTTGCTTGGCGCCTCTTAAGACGTTGACTACCGAACTGCGAGATAACTCGTATAATGATAATGATGATAACTCGTGTTATATGATATAAGAGCATAACAAATCAACACCCTGTTGACTGAAGTGTAGGCCGATAAGACATGAAATCTATTGCTGGTCTCCTAACCCTTCAACCTATCAATCAAAGTGGTTTCATTCTACCATGCAGTCTTCCATACATCCAAGCTAAGATAATACAACTCGTATGTTTCATTTCTAACAAATAATTTCCCATCAAACCTCGTATTGCTATGCAAAATTCATATGAAATTTATGTTCCAGTTTATTAAAGTAAAATGGAGCAGAGAGTCATAATTCTCTCTCTCTTATCAGTGTATTCTGCACACTCTGTTGTTTTACTGACAGTCCAGTTTACCCTTTTCCTACGGCCTTACTTGCTTACGCTAGGCTAGGCTAGGCTAGGAGGCTCTGTGTACCTATTTAATGTTGCGGTAGCTGCTGTCCATTCTTGAGCAGATGTTTGTGGCCTAGTAAGAGAGAGAGAGAGAGAGAGAGAGAGAAAACTTGTGTTCTAAACTCCTTTTATCCTGTAAATGTTTAATTTTATTTCAACATTTTTGCTTGTTTTTCATTTTGTGGTGGTAGTGGTACTGGTGGTGGTGGTAGTATGTGGTGGATTCTTTGCAGCAGAGATAGGACATATAAAAAACGGTTAGGAGGGAGGGGTGAGGGGTTGCCAGACCAAGCCAATACAACCACACTTTGACACAGTTGGTTATTTAGTTTCATTTTTTTTCTCTCTCTCTCTGCCTTTATGGTTGCAAAAACCAATTTCGTTCTCTTTCTTGTTTCTTTTCCTTGTGCTTTTAATTTTGGTTGCTGGGTGTCCTTTTTTTTTTTTTTGCTATTTGGGTTGCCATAGCATCCTTTTTCCGGTTGTATTTATTTATTTAAATTGTATTTTTTCCTAGCATTTCTCAGTCAGTCAGCCAGTCAGTCAGCCAGTCAGCCAGTCCGTTTTTTTTTCTATTTCAGTTCAGTTCTCTTGCCAGAGCATGTATGCTTGTATTTTCTATTATCCTTGTTTTTTTTCGATTAAAATCCTTTCTTTTCTACGAATTTTGTGTGATTATTTTCTCTTGTTATTGTTGTTGTTGTTACATTAATTCTAATGGCTTTGTTTGATTTACGTTTTTTTCGGGGTTTTTTTTTCTACCCGAAATTTTTCAATACTTCGGTGTGTGTGAGCGTGTTTTTTTTTTCTTTGTTAATTCCATTGTATTGTCTGTTATCCTTGATATATGATCAAGGATTTTGATTGTAAAAAACATTTTCTATTTCATTTCATTCACATTCTTTTTCTTTTCTTTTTTTTATCAAAAAATTTTTAACAAAAGTTGGTCAATGTTGAGTTCAGAAAGCAGAAACTGATGTGGCTTTAAAAGCCTTCTTTTTAAAGCCGTTATGATTTAAATTAAAAACGCTTTTATAACGGTAAATGACTTCAATAATTCCCTTTTACGTAGAACGCTAGGTTCATCAAGTTCGTATATGTATGAAGAGAAACCTACAAAGTAGATCTCATTCTAACTCCGGCAACGGGACAACGCCCGAGACAACGAGATAATGCCAGTCTTGTTATAGGGCATTGGAAATTATGCACACATTTTATGGGAAGCAAGATGGCGCAAGAAGTCGCAAGAAGTCACAAGAAGTCGCCGTAGTTTAGTAGGTACTCTGCTGGCTTATTTGATGTGAGGCCGCGGTTCAAACCTCTGGTCAAACATCTTTCACAAAACGAAATATGAAGACAAATATATTCTTTAGGCTTACTTCCCCTAAGCAGATTTCTGGCAAAAAAATCCTGGGGATACATAAGAAAAGGCCATGAAAAGCTTCTCCAAAAAAATCTGTCGTTCGAAATCACCTTTAAACTGTAGGTCCAGCACCACTTTTGTATAAAATTAACACACACAACATAATTGGTGTTGAGAAGCACGATCGTAATCCTGTCAATCAATCAATCAATTATGGCCTGCCCAACATCGTTCTTAAAGTAATTCAGACCGATGAGGTCTCATGTACTCATCCATTTGTGCAGTAATAGGCCTCATCGTTGAAGATGATTTTTTCATGAAAATTAGGGTCAATTGCCAGAAGCCCGTTCATTGCACACACAATGTTGTTTATAGTCCATGTTTTTCTATGCGTGCTGATTTGGCAAAACTGAACAGACTGAATAAGTGTGGCAACTAATTTGGTAGACACAGCTTCAACTGACAGAGTACCGAAGTTCTAATTCGATGGACCATATATGTTGGCACGCATTCAATAACTTTCTGTATAGAAATGAATCGATTAAGAGAATTACTGACTCCTACTTAATGACTGACCCTTATTATCATAATGTTTGTTTGTGTTAAAATGTGGGGTAAAAACCTCCATCTTTTTATGACAATAGCAGGGCTATGATTCATGCAAATCTATGTTAAGATACTTTATTTGCAATACTAATTGACTTTTTTTCTTCTTATTTCCTTTGCAGGTATGTATACATGATGCGAATATTCATTCACACTTTACGTGAGTAAATTTAAAATTTTCAACGAGTCTTAATATACCAGGGAACTGTATTTGGATAGGATAATCAAATGATTTTAAATTGGTTCACCATTTGAGATTTTCTCTTAAAACTGTTTTAGAAATTCACTGCTGTTTAATGGGTGGGTAAAGAGTTATGAATCGGGCATCATAATCTTCTACGATACGGAATCTAGGATCTCTAGGAATCAGAAGGTTTGATTGAGTCAATCTGGAGTAAGTTGCTAGTTCGGTTAACAGCATCAAGAAATGTTTTTTTTTCACTGGGGCATGACGTCTCGAATCAAACCCTACGTCAGACATCTCCAACAGAACGTAATATGAAAAAATATTTTCTAGGCGACTTCCCCTCAGCAAATTTCTGGCCTTTTGCCAATCGCCATAGTCTAGAAGGTAGATTTTGGCTTATTGGACAAGAGGCCTCGGTGCAAACTCCAGGTCAGACATCTTGAACAGAACGTTATATGAAAAAAATTTCCTAGGCGACTTCCCCTCAGCAAATTTCTGGCCTTTTGCCCAATCGCCATAGTCTAGTAGGTAGTGTTTTGGCTTATGGGACATGAGGCCTCGGTGCAAATTCCAGGTCAGACATCTTCAACAGAACGTAATATGAAAACATATTTCCTAGGCGACTTCCCCTCAGCAAATTTCTGGCCTTTTGCCAATCGCCAAAGTCTAGTATGTAGTGTTTTGGCTTATTGGTCATGGGACCTCGGTCCAAACTCCAGGTCAGACATCTTGAACAGAAAGTAATATGAAAAAAATTTCCTAGGCGACTTCCCCTCAGCAAATTTCTGGCCTTTTGCCAATCGCCATAGTCTAGTAGGCAGTGTTTTGGCTTATTGGACATGCGGCCTCGGTGCAAACTCGAAGTCAGACATCTGAAACAAAACGAAATATGAAAAAATATTTTCTAGGCGTCTTCCCCTCAGCAGATTTCTGGCAAAACTCCGGAGAGTGAATAAAATTGCCATAAAAAGTTTCTCAAGAATCTTTTGTTTGGTGTTGACTTTAAACTGTTGGTCCCGCTACTCATTTATAAAGCTATCGCACACAAAATAAGTGGTGTGAGAAGCTAGGTCGTAACCTTAACTGAAGCGAAATCTTGAATTCGTTTCTGCATTTTAAATTTAAAATGTTTTATTTAAAGCCAAGCCTTTCTAAATCTTTTTTTCTCTTTTATCACTCTACCTCATGGCTAATAAAAACACAAACGCTTAAGTAGAAAACTTTTCCCCTTACCTAATAGCAGCTAGTCAAAGTGTAAGCTAAAGATGAAGAAAATGATGAGAAAAATAAACTTCAGAAACTTATTATTTACAATGAACTCAAAACTTAACATATAATAGAACTGAGAAATAAACTGAAGAACAAATTAAATGATGAACAAGACGTCGAAGAAGACGAAAAAGAGGCAAAAGAAACAAATCATCAAATAACAATGGCCTTGAAGAAGATTTATGCTGTTGCAAGTGTAAATGAAAACGAAGAAAACGAGTTGGAAACGAGGGAGAAAAAACAAACTAAGGCTTGCAATAACAGGAAACTAAAAAGAAAATTTTGCTGATAAACTGAAGGGGGGTTGGTCGGGGGCTCGGTAAATTAAATACAAGGCAATACAAGGGGGGATAATCATACAATATTATTATATAATAAAGCGAAAAAAAAGTTAAAAGAAAACGGATAAAAAAGGAGAAAATACAGATGATATTAATCAGTCTTAGTGGCACCCTACAATTCTTTGTAAAATTGTTTGAACAGAGATACTCAGTGTGTACACAATTAAGGCATTGAAGGTCATACATTCCATTATACCTGATGGGATCATCGAGGTATCTTCCTTTTTGCCGCTTTGCTGCTGGGAGCATCTTCCTTTTAGCCAGTTGACAGCTGTTATTCGTGCCTCTCCATATACGATTGCACAGTGTTAGCTCATGGAGTGTCCTACGTCTCCTGGTATCTTCTTGAGCCTTTAGAATTCCATTCTACCACCATTCGTGTTATACTATCAGATTTTTATTTTGCTAGTCATGTTGGAGATCTTGTAACCGCATAGCCTATATCATATCCCCCCCAGTTGGCTTGAAAGACCCCGTGTAATTCCTCTCTGTCTGATCAGACTTTGCTCATGATGATCATGCAGCTAAGCATAATGATGAATAAGAAAGAAATCCTTGTTTCATTCCAGCTTTTATTCAAAAATGGTTCACTGATATTCCCCTTGTAAAGAACTAATTTTCCACATTCCCGTACGTAGCATTGGTGATTCGTATGATTTTCTGGGATCCATATTTTCCTCTCAGGGCTTTCCATTATCGTAGTGCGTCAAATAATAACGAATTCGTTCTTAAATTCAACAAACCATAAGCACTGAGTGGTAGTACACTGTTGTAGAGACTTATTTAATTGGTGATTGAATCCCTTTAGTTAGGTTCTCAACCTATAGCTTCTTTCAGCACCCATGTTGTGTGTATTAATTTTATACATGAATGTGCGAGACCTATAGTTTAATGTCGTCACCGAGCGACAGAAAACTTTTTAAGAAACTTTTTATGGCACTTAACTCTCAGTTTACATCTCAGTTTTCCTCACACTAGGTAACATAAAAGACCATGTAGGCCATCGAGTGAACTTGCCTGTGAACGACAAGTTACCCGCTAACCTAACCCAACCTAACTCTCAGAGTTTTTAACAAAACTCTGTTGAGAGACAGTAGAGGAAATTCTTCGAGATGAGCGTACAGTTTTACCGCCAAAACGGAGCAACGTCGATCAAGTTAACATAGAAAAGAACCACAAAAATGGCCGCCATAGTATAGTAGTAGTAGACTGTTAACTTATTAGACGAGAGCATGTGGTTCATATCCTAGTTCGGAATTTTCGAAATTCTGAAAAAAAATTTTTTTTTGGGCTACTTTCTCTCGAGGTGTCTGAACTCTGTTGAGACACAGTAGAGAAAAATTTAAGAGACGAATAGGCAGTTTTCCCGCCACAATGGATCAGCGGTGATCAGGTTAACATCGTACAAATTATAATAGAAGAACCACTAAAACGGCCGCCACAGTCTAGTAGGTAGTGTGTTAACCTATTAGACGAGAGAGTCTGTGGTTCAAATCCCCGCTAGGAATTTAAGTTAAAAATTTTTTTTACTACTTCCTCTCAATGCAAAAGTTCTGAACTCTGCTAAGAGACAGATCATTAACGTACGAATTATAATACAAGAATCACTACAATGTCTGACACAGTTTAGTTGTTAGTGTGTTAATTTATTAGATAAGAGTGCGTGGTTCAAATCTCCGCTAGAAATTTGAGTTAAAAAAATATTTTTTTTTTGGCTATTTTCCCTCATGGCAAAAATTCTGAACTCTGGCTGATGAGATAGTAGACGAAAATTTTATGAGACTATAACATAGCAGGCTTCCCAGCACAACAGAGCAGCATCAGTCAGGTCCGCACCATACGAATTATAATAGAAGAACCACTATAAAGGCCGCCACAGTCTAGATGGGCATTGTGTTGACTACTTAGACGAGAGCAGTCACTTAATTTTAAACCCTTTCTGAGTATTTCAGCACAACAAAGCGGATAATTTTCTCATATTTTTCTCATTTAAATTCTATTCTCCGCACATCATGAAAGGAAAATTTTTGTCCCAAAACACTTTGAGGCAGAAGAAAGATAGACAGCCTCAGAGTGTGGCTGCGGCATATTTTCACTTCATTATGAATCAACCTCCCACCCTACTATAAATTACAAAATAAGTTACGAACCACTTAATAGAAGCAACACACATACACACATACATGCACCCACTCCGATGTAATGCAAGTATAACACAGAACCGTGGTTCAGATCTCAGCACGGAATTCTTGAATTTTTTTGTTGCTTCCTTTCATTTGTCTGCTGACAACAACTCTGAAATTAAAATTAAATACCCATGAAGAGTTTCTCAAACATCTTGTCTGGAACCGGCAGTAAATTGCAGATCCCGTCACTCATGTATACGATTTAACACGTACAGCATGAGTGGTTTGAAGCTCGGACGTATCAAACCCTGAAATATTGCCTTTAGCTTGCAAGGAAAACTTTGATTTATTATGCCTTTAATCAATTATCGAACAGATATTCCTTGCCATTGTATTAAACGACACGCTCTATTTGACAATTTCTCAATTTTTTTTTTTTTTTTTTTTCATGTTTTTTTGGTCAATAATTTATAAAAGTTTCTCATACAATGGTGCCCCCTCCCCCCAAAAGATAATCGAAATAATTGCTCTTCATTATTTTATAAATAATTTGCGATTTTTCTTCTTCTTCTTTCCTTTTCTTACAACCTTCTTAAGGCCATTAATCACGTTTATCGCTGTTGCCGGACAAGAAGTTGTTTATTCTCTGTGTGCTTGTGATACTTTTTCTTTCGTACAATCATTCCACGGTAGTGTGACAAATTTTGAACTTTTTGTCTGTAATTTTTTATTTTCTTTTGTTTCCTTTCATTCTGCAGTAAGTCTCTGTCTGTATGTGGTATCTAGGGATATCAAACACCAACTCCCACCCCAAATTATTAATTATTCGGCTTTTATGCCAGCAACAATCAGGCATAAAAGCGAGCGAGTACAACAGTCAGGCATAAGACTATGAAATTCAACGGAGAAAGAAGGGGAGGGAGGGGTAGGAGGAGAGAGAAGTTCAGAAACAAGATGCAGGTTCCTTAATTGCATTTTTTAAGTGAAATTCTTGCAAGTTTGCTACGTCTGAAGAGATTATTTTATTCGATATTCTCTTTCGTGCTTGTAAGTCTGGCATGTGTTAAGCGAGTATTGCAAGATGCTTTCGTCATGACTTATTCTACCATAGTTTAAGCAGATTTATAATGTTCCTCATCAATTTCACTTTCGAAGTGGAACAGTCTATCAAATGAAAAGCAGTTCTCAAAAAAATCTGTCGTTCGCAGTCGACTTTAAACTGTTAGTCCCGCCATTCATGCATAAAATTAACACACACAACATAAGTGCTGCGAGAAACTAGGTTGTAATCCTGACTAAAGGGCAGTAACGACCAGTTATGTATGTCTGTTTGACTGTATTTGCAATAAAATAACAATTCTTTCCACTTGAAAGCACCCATTCCAGGGCTAAAGTTGTGGTTGGTTTTTGTCTCTGCTAAATTAACTTTTCGTATAGCCACAGGAAATAGTCTCTTGGGGTCATATTGTATGATCTTTTCACAGTGAATTAACGCGATATTAATTGCCCATTGATCTCCTCTCTCATCTCAGTACATTCATGATATGATGTGTTCCGTGACATGTGAGACTGGCTTGCTACACCAAATCCAATTTTTTCCATTTTAAGGAAAATAAATTCAGTTATCATCGTAGTAATCGCCGTAGTCTACATATGAAAAACTGTTTCCAACCCCAGATCAGACATCTCCATCAAAACAAAATACAAAAAATATTTTTCACGGCGACTTCCCCACCAGCAGATGTCTGGCAAAAACTCTCGAGAGTAAACAAAAAATTTTTATGAAAAGTTTCTGATAAAAAATCTATCGTTCGGAGTCGATTTTAGGCTGGTGGTCCTAACACGCATGAATAAAATTAAAACTCACAACATAGGCGATGTAAGAAACTGAGTTGTAATCCTCACTAAAGGGTTGCAATGACTACTTAAGTTAAATCTCAGCAATCATCAGTGTATTGTTGCGTTTGCTGAAATTTTTTTCCACTAGAATTCTTTAGTAAAAGTTTAGGTTGTCTTAAATCCATCTGGACTGGACTGCAAATAGTCTCTATCTCTGTGCGTTTTCCCATTCCGTAAGTGTAAACTTCTTTTCCCATTACATAGCGAAGTTTCGGGTACCATAAGGTGTAAGAGAGCAAGCTTTGCTTCTGGCAAAATCATTTGCTCGTTGCTTGCTACAGCAAAGTATGACTCTTGTTCCCATAATCTCTTGGATATTCAAGTTAAGTCAAGCTCAAAAGGCGCTGCAATCAAGTGGGTAGTGTATTGGCTTACTAGCCATGAGCATAGTGGGTTTCATTTGCTCTTTGTTTGCTACAGCAAAGAGTGACTCTTGTTCCCATAATCTCTTGGATATTAACTTTAACTCAAGCTCAAAAGGCGTTGCTGTCAAGTGGGTAGTGTATTGGCTTACTAGCCAAGAGCATTGTGGGTTCAAAGCCCAACTCAGACAGCTGCTGCAGTCAAGTGTATTGCGTAAAGGCTTCCTAAGTAAGATCACGTAAATTCAAACCCTAGCTCAAACCTCTTGGAAATAAATGAAATATGAAAAGAAAATGTTTCTTTCTACGACTTCCTCTCTGCAGAAAGAGAAGCTTCAAAAAATCTATCGTTTGCGATCGGCATTAAACTTTATGTGTCGCTACTCATGAAGAAAATGAACACAACACCTAACGTGATAATGTGAAAAGCCCGGTTGTAGTCCAGGCTAAAGGGTTGTAATGGTTAATTAAATAGGTAGGTTGAAGTGGTAGCCTTGACGCCTTGAGCACGCATAGCGGATCGTCCTGACGCCAAGGATAAACGTACTCACAGTACTGTTCGAGTTCCACTAAACTGTGAAAAAAGTTGGTCAAAGTAAGGGCTGCACATTAAAAGCACGACTACCCTACGCTGCAAAACCAGACCGAAAGTTTGATAAACTAAGCGATATCCTTGATACTAATGAACGATAACTCCGTTAAGCTGACAAGAAATGGAGAGCCAAATAGCCTATATGTGCAACTCGCACGTGACGGGCATAGGCAAAGAAAGTAGGGAACAGTCTTGTCTTCCTCAGCAGATCTGTATCCACGGCAGCAGTCATTAGATGGGAGCTGCATACATTCCGCCACTGTGATCGAGATGACATAGCGATCGAGTATGTAAGTCAAGCTTGTGGCAGCTAAGTGCATGAATGGCGGAATTCGTCATTCCCATGGCATACATAAGATGGGTGTGATGATGATGATTCTGTTTCTCCAAAGGCGCAATAGAATAGAATTGCATTGACTACAGGATCATACATCCAGGTTTTTTGGGGTTAATACACCATTTTATGCTTTTTGCTCTCTGACAACCATTACCTTCACCAGCTAACTTTACTGTCTCATATAAAATCAAAATTTTTATGTCCAATGCCGCGAAGTGTTGTTATCAAATCATTATCGTATGCAATGTGTCAGGCGAGTTAATAAAGCCATTTGTGGGGAAATAGGCGAAGATCTTTGAAAATTTTAGGAATTTTTTTTTTAAATTTCTTTCCCTGCTTTTTACCATCAACTCGCTCAACAGTCACTTAATTTTTAAATCGTTTTTGAGTCTTCCAGCACAACAAAGCAGAATAAAAGTTTTTAATTCAATAATTTTCTCATATTTTTCGCATTTAAATTTTATTCTCAACACATCATGAAAGGAAAATTTTTGCCCAAAAACACTTTGAGGCAGAAGACAGACAGCCTCAGAGTGTGGCTGCGGCATATTTTCATTTCATTATGAATCAACCTCCCTCCCTACTATAAATTACAAAATGAGTTACGAACCACTTAATGGAAGCAACACACATACACACATACATGCACCCACTCCGATGTAATGCAAGTATTACACAGAGTCAGGGTTCGGAAATGCAAAAAAAAAAAGAAAAATTGTTTCAAATTATTTTAAAAAACTTTTAAATTAAATTTCTTGTTTGTCAATTGCAATTTCAGTCTCTATGGCATGACTGTCAGTGTTGCTTTTCTCTGGGCATTGCTTGCTTTTATTTGGGAATTGAAGAAGTTTTTCTTTTTTCTTTTCGGGGGGGTGGGCAAAAATTTTTGTTTCTCAACATTTCTCTCGGCAGGTACGTCCGTACATACATGTGAGTAGAGAGAGAGAGAGAGGGAGAGAGAGAGAGAGAGAGAGAGAGAGAGAGAGAGAGAGTGAGAGAGTGAGAGAGTATCTGTCTGTCTGGCAGCAGTAAACTTTTACTCTTACTAGGTAGCTAGGTAAAGCACTAGTCAAGTTTCTAAAAGAAAGCATATCGCCCTACCCCGCTCCCCTTTTGGCAAGGTTGTCATAAAATATTTCAAAAACTCACTTTTGTTGCAACATCATCAGCTTTAGAAACCCCTGCCAGCCAGCCAGCAGATTTCCCCATAAAACACGCAAAAACTTCTAGAAATACAAACAGAAGCAGAGAAAATGTGCAAAAGAGTTAATGGCTACAACAAAATGTTGCAACAAAAAACAAGAAAAAAATAAAGAAGAAGAAGCTGAAACAGAAATAGAACTGCAACTCTGCAAATCGTATTAAAAATGATACAAAAAAATAGTTTTTTTTTAAATAAATTTCACTGATGATGATAAAGCGAAAAAATTCCTGCTGGTGCTGGTGGGGAGCCAGGGCTGAGAAGTTTCATAAAAATAAAACAAAATTGTAGTCACTGAACTAAACTGCAATGAAAAAAACGCTATTTGTCACTCGTTTTACTCATCATGCAATTAAATGTAGACTATCTATCACCAGGGGTTGCCTTACCACGAAGAAATTATTATGGGGATATTTTGAGGTTTGTTTTGGGAATTGATTTCTTCGTACGAGGAGTCTTCGGATAAAAATTGTTGTGAACAAGTATAATTGCAATGAAAAGTTTCTGAAAAATCTGTCGTTCGGGGTCGACTTTAAACTTTAGGTCTCGCCACTCAACCTTAAACTAGTCTAAGGACCTATTGGGGTAGAAAGTGGGTGACTTCATGCTAGGCCTTTTCCCTTGATCGGCGTTTTGATTCGATATTATCCCTCTCACCATGGTATTAATGAATAAATTTACTTCTTCTTCATTTGCCATGGTCCACTACATAAGTAAGATTAGGAAATAAGAAGATAACTCTACCTTGACGCCTTTATCAAACGCTTTTAATAGGACTTTATTTACTTCTACAGCAGCGATTAGGTCATCAGCCCAAAGAGTGCCTTTTTGCCTCAGCTTTCCTTATTGTATTGTCGTTTTACTATCCCTTTTAATAGAACACCGGCTTAAAAATTTTATTTTTTCCCTCCCCCCCATTTATTAAATTTTTTCTCCTTAAACTACTTTGTAGTTTGGCCTTAAAGGCAAACCCTATCGCGCTCTTAATGATATTTCATGTTTAAACAATTTATTTTGTTTTTCTACATCTTATTTGTATTATTATTATTATTGTTGTTGTTGTTGTTGTTGTCTCTGTTGCATGGCATCATGCATGCCACACATTCACAAATAGTCGTGCATCACACACAGTTGGTTTGCTCGTATGCCTCATGCGAAATATTTTCACGGAGAAGCAAGAGAATATCATCAGGCAGGCAGGCAAGCTAGTGTTGGTAATGCGTGTCATAAAGCAGTTGTTAAATGTTTCGTTTTTATTTCTACGACTACTACGACTTCTTTTTCTTCTTCTTCTTTATTAAAAAAAAAAAAATCAAGAAATTGTTTTTAGAAAAATTTTGTTTTATATTGTATTGGGTAGGTGCAAGAGTAGTTTCTTAAGATTGGTTACGTTTTAATCATATTCTCTCATTGTCATACTCTCTTCTTGTCATACTCTCTTCTTGGCATACTCTCTGCTTGCCACACTCTCTGCTTGTCATACTCTCTTCTTGTCATACTCTCTGCTTGTCATACTCTCTTCTTGTCAAACTCTCTGCTTGTGATACTCTCTTCTTGACATACTCTCTTCTTGTCATACTCTCTTCTTGTCATGCTGTCTTCTTGTCATACTATTTGCTTGTCACACTCTCCGCTTGTCATATTCTCTGCTTGTCATAATAACAAATGCAACAGGGTGGTAACCAGTTCCATTTGAACATGAGGATGCCAAGCTTGAAAGAAAGTAAAATCAGTTTGTCTACAAGCGCTTACGGGCTACCATGTTTTGAGCTGATTGTTATGGGTGATTAAGTTGTTACAGACATTAGCATGCATCGACGTAACCAAGGGACCAAGAGCATGTATTCTACAATGGCGCTAGAGTAGTGAGCTTAAGGAAACTATTGATCGGATAATGTTTAGAATGGACGAGTAGGATATTCATGACAAGGCATTGTGTCTGAGAGATAGTATGGTTGCCAGATCGTTTCTAAACATAGCTCGTAATTTAATCCCGTAGACGTTATGATGTCCGTCGGATAGAGCTTTGCAATGCGATTGGTTATTAAAAGGCGGAGCACTTTGGATGGAACATTATGGGAGTTATAATCTCTTAAGAGACTTAGCATTCTGTGACATACGGAGGGCTTAGAGACAGACGGAATGACAGCTAGAATGTGTTAGTTTTTAAAACGAAATATTTGGCAACCATAAGAAAACTCATTGGAGTTTTCACAACGGAAGTTTAGCCCGTAGAAAGATATTCTCAATGTCGACAAAAGCTATAGAGAACGGGGCAATATTACAGTGTGCTCGCCATTTGAGCACTTAGTTGTTCTGCAGTTGACTTAACAATAGTATGAGGATGTCTTGGCAAGTTGTATCACTTTGTCTGGAGTAGTAGAGTTACCCTTTGTTTCATTAGAGGTCATGCAGGAATTTAATGTAATAAACGGGCAAATAAGTTTGTAGGGAGGAAAGTATTTTACCGATTAAAGGGACTAAAACACTCCGAATGGGTGTGCTAAGCTAAAGGAAGGATAGACAGGGGCATGGACTCTGTTCAATTCAAACTAATTTGAGGTAAAACTGAGTTTAGAAACTTTTCCAAGGTAATTATAGGGAGTAATTATTGAAGCAGCCGTAGTCTGGTAGGTATTGTGTTTGCTTATTCGACGTAAGGCCACAATTAAAACCGTAGGTCAAACCACAAGTCTCGAACATAACGAAATATGAAAAAATGTTTCAGCGGCGACTTCCTCTCAACAGATTTCTGACAAAAACACTGAAAGAAAATAAAAAATTACCAAGGAAACTTTTGGAAAAATCTGTCGTTCGTAGTCGACTTTAAACTCTAGGTCTCCTGCCGATTACGGATAAAATTAACACACACAGCATAAATGGTTGGAGAAACTAGGTCGTAATCCTGACTGAAGGGTTGTAATAACCAATTATGTGTGTATGTACGTGTAATTATAGGAGGAAGAGATTTAAGTTTTGTATAAAATTATGCAGGAATATCTTGAGCATAATAGCATGCCTTCGGCTCGGATATTGTAGACTTATAGAACACAACAGTTTCAGAAGAGAGATCGCTTTGAGCCCAATATGTAGATTCTGTGATAAGTGATCAGGTATTGCAGTTCAACAGGAAATGTCTGAGATTAGGACATCTTCTGACGTTTATCAATGCAGCAGGTGTTAAGAGAGCCATTATGGCATAGCCTTATTTAGGAGGGTTGGTTGTTTTAACGTAGTACCCTTACGACCTAGTTTCTCACACTACATGAGTGGCAATGGCAATTTTATTTACTTTCAGAGTTTTTATCAGAAATCTGCTGAGAGGAAGTCGCCATCGAATTATTTTCTTCATATTTCGTTTTGTAGGAGATGTTTGACATGGGGTTTGAATGGAGGCCTCGTGTTTAATAAGCCAAAACACTACTCACTAGGCTACAGTGACTTGTACCTCTGTACAACAATGGTAATAATAATGCCTGCTGCCTGATAAATATTATTTTTGAACCCAATATGAATACTGGCCTCTTTTTTTGACGGTTTTTGAGGTTAAGCCAACAAGCCATTTTGTTTTTCGGATTTTGTATGAAAAGAATTTCATTTCTGAACGAAATAACTTTTTCCTTGCACCAATATAAACAATAATTTCATTTTTCTGTGTGGTGTTTAGGCGGCAATTATTTTTAACTCAGTTTTGTTTTTGTTTTTGTTGTACTTTAAAAATTTTTTTTAATTTTTTTTAAATTTTAAAAAAATTTTTTTTTTAAATTTTTTTTTGTTGTTTTTTGTTTTTATTTTTGTTGTAGATCAAGTTTGTTGAACTATATTTTTGTTGCATTTACCAGTTTATATAAAAAAATAAATAATTCGAGATTGAGTGTGTGGGTATTTGGGCAAATGGTTGGTTGTTGCATTTGTTTTCATGTGATTGCGCCTTCACGTCTGCGCACTCATAACAAACATCGTCAGTCATCGAAAAGTGAAATATTTTTCTGATGATTTGCGTGAGTAAAACTAAAAGTCTGTTGGTGCACATTCATTTCAAGAAAAATTCGCTTTTAAAGTCATAAGTAATCCGCGGTGGCTTTATTTTCTCTTGTTACGTAAACGAAAAACATTTTTTTTTTCGTTTGAAATTCTTTGAATTTTTTTTTGTTTTTGAAGACATGAAAACTTTATTTCTAAGAATTAATTACCCTCTTCCCCTTCCCCTGCTATTGTTTGTGAGATGGTTTTATATGCACAGCAACAAACATCATTTGCAACATCCAATAGCAACAGCAACTCAATCAATATTTTTTCTTTCATTCAATCATTTCAAGTTTTATTTTTTTTTTTTTTTGTAATTTTGAGAAGAAAATTTGAATTTTAAATAGGCAGTGTGACTGGAAATTTATGGGACAATATTCAGAACAGATGAAGAGGGGGATAGCCTGACCTTTCACTCTTTCAGTTGTTCTTGACTGGAAAACAAAGGTGAAAATGAAGCAGGAAGTTTTTTTTTGGGAGTATGGTTGGTTTCCTATAGGGAATGTTTGTTACCGGAGTTGGATATTAAATTTAGGCCTCAATGATGGCCTAAGTGACATTGACTTAACTTATGATGTGAGGGTCCGCCCCTTAACCTCACTTGAAATGGCAAAGAGACCACATACGTACATAATTTGGTCTTTACAACTCTCCAGTCAATATTACGTCCTAGCTTCTCACACCACTTATGATGTGTGTGCGTTAATTTTTGTACATGAGTAGCGGGGGACCTACAATTTAAAGTCCACTTCGAACGACAAACGATTTGAGAAACTTTTCAAGGCAATTTTATTTACTTTTAGGGTGTCTTTACCAGAAATCTGGTGAGGGAAAGTCGCCTAAGAAATATTTTTTCGTATTTTGTTTTGTTGAAGAGATCAGACCTGAAGTCTAATAAGCCAAAACAGTACCTACTAGCCATGTTAATACCAATCAGAACTTTATTTGACTTTCAACAATCCTATCTTTATTGTCGTTGTGGCGTTTCATTCATGTTACTCTGTTATTGCTACTGCTTCTGTTGCTGCTACTGCTTTTGATGTTGTTAAGGAAAAGCCAACCTTGAAATGTTCATCAGCATTTTCCATCGTTGTCAACTTTAGAAAACTTATGTTAAAATTTTCAAAAGTGTATGCGAGCGAATATGTAAACAGGGAGAGTGAGTGAGCGGAGCAAACATTTTTTTGTATGAAATTTCAATAACCTTGTGCAACAGCAACAACAACAACAACAACAACATAATTCTGGTCTTTTTGAGCAACACACAATGAAATTTATTAACAAAATACTGCCAAAAAAAAAAAAAAAAAAAAAAAAAAAAAAAAAAAAATTAACAGCAGGTTGTTTGTCGTTGTAGCAGTAGTTGCTGGTGATGTTGCAAAAAAAAGCATTTTTTTTTTTTTTTTTTTTTTTTTTTTTTTTTTTTTTAAATTGAATCTGTTACTTGCCACTTGCCACTTTCCACTTGCTACTGTTTCTGATGTTAATTAATTAAACGAAAATAACAGTCATCAGCGGTACAACGTTACAAATTAATAGAATCAAAACCTGGGCCTGGGTAACCTTCCCCTCTTTAGTTTCTTCAACTACAATATTTCGTCCTTTTTTTTTGGGTACTTTGCTGCTCCTGCCTTACTATGCATGCGATTGTCTTGAAATTTACTTTTGTTTTTAAGAAATTTATTATGTTGCTGTTGCTGCTGTTGTATGTTGTTCGTACATGTTCGAACGGTTGCCTAACGGTTGCTGATGTGCTGAAAAGCCAAGCTCTTGTTATTTTTTTTGTTTTGTTTTTCATTTGACGACAATTTTTTTTCCCTTCTTAACGACTTTTGTTCCACTTATTTGCTCTGCTTAAGTGTTTTTGTTTTGTTTTCTGTTTTTCTTTTCTTTGTTTTTTCATGTTTTTCCATGTTTTTCATATTCTTTCAGAGTTTTTCAACGTGTTTTACGTTCAACTAGACATTTGAAAGGACTTTTCATTTTCATTCTTCATGCCTTTTTTTTTTTGTTTCGCTCTTTTCCATCAATTTTAAGACAAAGGAAACAACAACGAAGTTAATTAATGCTGATGATTTTTTTCCAAATTCACTTTATTAAGGCAAGGATTATAAAATTTTATCCTTGCCACCTCGTTGCCCTACGCTTCTGTTTATTCACTTGAAGTCAAGTATACGTTTATGGAACTTTAAGAACTTTATATGAGAAGCCAATGTTGATTCCAAATTAATGTCATCAGGAGGAGGATTTAAATCTGTAATGTAGTGTCATTAGCTTAGTTATGAAGGCGATCTTGGTAAGTGTTTTTACAGAGTGAATAGTCATCTCCTCCTTAACAGTTTCCCTGTTTATTACACGAACTCAAAAGAATTGAAAAAATAAGGGAAAACTCGGTTGTTTCCAAGAAAACTAGTCTAATAGGGGAGTAGTGTATACTAAAATGATAAAGAAAATGAAATCAATCCTCAAATGATGTGTGTGTGAAGACAAATTCGAATTTAAAAACCAAAGACGCAAACCCACACTTTTAACAGGTCAAAATGTATTATCAACAGAGCACTGTTAACTGTTTAAAAGCGGCAACAAGTAGATTAAAAAAATTTCACTGATGATTATAAAGCGAAAAAATTCCTTCTGGGTTTTTTTTTTGTAAAGCAAATCAGCATCAGCTGCTGGTAGGGAGCCAGGGCTGGGAAGTTTCATAAAAATAAAACTAAATTGTAGTCACTGAACTAAACTGCAAAGAAAAAAAAAAAACGGTATTTGTCACTCGTTTTACTCATCATGCAATTAAATGTAAACTATCTATCACCAGGGGTTGGTTGCCTTAGCACGAAGAAATTATTATGGGGATATTTTGAGGTTTGTTTTGGGAATTGACTTCTTCTTACGAGCAGTCTTCTGATAAAAACTCTCGTGAGCAAATTGCAATGAAAAGTTTGTGAAAAATCTATCGTTCGGTGTCGACTTTAAACTGTAGGTCTCGCAACTCGTGAATAAAATTAACGTGACATGAGTGGGTTGTGAAATTAGGTTGTTGTCCTAGCTAAATGTTTGTAATGGCCAATTAAGTCATTGTAAATTAGCCTTCATTGTAATTAGCCTTGGTTTTAATTTGAAGCCGCCGTGGTCTAGTGGGTAGTGTGTTGGCTTATTAGACGAAAGGCCAGGGTTCGAATCCCCGGTCAGACATCAAAAACGAAATATGAAAAAAAAATATTTCTTCGGCGGCTTCCTCTCAGCAGATTTCTGGCAAAAACTCTGAGAGTAAATAAAATTGCCATGAAAAGTTTCTCAAAAATCGTCGTTCGGAGTCGACTTTAAACTGTAGGTCCCGCCACTCATGTATAAAATTAACACACACAACATAAGGGTGTGAGAAGCTAGGCCGTAATCCTAACTGAAGGGTTGTAAAGGCCAATTATGTATGTATGTTATGTAAATTAGCCTTCAAGTTTGCAATTATTGCAGGCTATTGAAATAAAATTTAATTCTCATTATAATCATTATTATTTGTGAATAAAAGGGGTCCAATGAAGTGGTCCAAAAATCGATTTCTCCAATTAAAAAAAAAAATATGGAAAGAGGACCCCTCTGGACTACCATTTGCATATAGTCTCGGGTAGTTGTACTATTTCTTATATGTTTCACAATGGCCACTGATCTTCTAGAGAATTTTCAATCAATAAAAGTCAATTTTCTTACCACCATATCGCTTTATATGTGACTATGTTGCTGATTATATTAAGAGGCCTTGAAACCTTCCTTTGAGTATTATATGGTACTCATAGACCTAGTATTTGTCCTAAAATTAGCTCCTAAACAAATGGCCTTGTTCAGATTGATACTGTTGAACAGCTAACAGTGTTCTGTTCAAAGCAAATTTTGTTCTGTTAACACCAAATGTGGCGCTGCTAAAATGTATGGTTTGCGTATTGGATCTTCATATTCGAATTCATCTTCATACTATAATTTAGTCTCTAAGTCCTCATCTTTAAAATCTCATAGATCTCCACAGTTCAGGCATACTCATTACTATGACTGCTTGACCGAAGTTGTGGAAGTTGGATGGTATTCGTTGTATGGTATTACAGCGTGAAGTAATTAGGGTCTTGACTGTGCTTTCGAAAGTAGCAGTTTCTCATATGAATTTAGTCTCTGTCTATGGCTCACTGATCGCATTTATTACGGTCCTGTCGCTTTAGCAGAAACAGAATGTAATCTTATCGATGCCAGGTTAGAAATCCGTATACATCGTACGCTTTTTACTTACTTAATTGCTTATTACAACCCTTTAGTCAGGATTAAAACCTAGCTTCTCATACCAACCATGTTGTGTGCGTTAATTTTATACATGATTGGCGGGACCTACAGTCGATTCCGAACGACAGATTTGAGACTTTTCATTGCAATTTTATTTATTCACAGAGTTTTGGCCAGGTGACTGCTGAGAGGATGACGCCTAAATAAATATTTTTTTTGTATTTCGCTTTTTGTTGGAAATGTCTGAGTTGGGTTTTGAACCATGGGCTCATGTCTGATAAGTCAACACATTACATAGTGGACTAATGGTATTTCTTCATAGATTTCTACTTTCAGAAAATTGTGAACCCCTAAAGGGTTGTAAGAGCCTGAACAGAATCAGTAAAATTAGTGATTTTTAGAAAATTCTTCACAGCTAAACGGAGTAACACGAGTAAATAAAAAAATTTGAAGGCTACACAGTCTTTTAAATAAGGGTTCATTCAGCTCTATACAAAAGGAGGTAGGATAGTAGGACAGAGTTTGGTTCATTATTCGGAATTCAACAGAAAGCTCGCCGGAATATACGAAACTATAGTCGACTCCATTGAAAGATCAAAGCAATCTTGAGTTTAATTCGAGAATAGAGGACCCCAGGTCTTGTGGAAATTCCAGATAATGAGCGGGCAGATTAGTTTGCAAGGAGGAGAGGATCCGTTAAAAAAAAGGGAAAAAAATGTTTTCGAAATATTTGGCAAAAGAGTGGATGAAATGCGGCGTAGACTCTTCTTAAGCCAGAGAGATTTTAAGACCAATCTAAACGTTTGCTAGGTATATTAATGGGAAGAGATTTATGTCATGTACGGAGTATCAGGAGAAGTTTGGGCGCAATAACCTACTTTTTCATTAAGCACTGTGGAGCCAAGAAACCCATCTGTAAGGAAAGGAAGCTAACCAAGCTCATTATGAACATTCAATGATGAAGAGAAAGAGAATCTTCATTACACAGACATACTTTGAATCTGTTTGATGCCAATGCAACCCAGAAGGAAATACTCGCGGGCATATCTAACCACATAGAACGTTTTCCCTACAGACATGAGGCAACATGATTGACAGTCTCATTGTACGAATATCCTGTCCATATTGGGGGCGGAGCTGTAGTATATCCTGTGGTCACTATACTTTGTGAGAGTCATTATACGAATATTCAGTACATAATGAGGATGCCGTAATAAGTCAAGTATGGTTACTACAACCTTCTAGCACCCATGAGATAAAGTCCTCTTCGATAAATTCGAATTTCCAGCGATAAAACCTTCACAATATCTTCCAGTTGTTGCATCATTATTTAGAAAATTCCGTTTAAAACTAAACGAAAATCATTTAAATTGTAATGAAAAAGTTCACAAAACCATAACAAACGTTGATTCTTTTTGGGGGATTTTTTTTTTTGAACGTTAAAACAACGCTTAACCTGCTCCACAGCAACACTCGTTTCGAATGAAATAATTGCGGAGATTGAACCAATTGGGGTTAAACGATAAAAAGAAATTGAAATTTTATTTTTTTTTTAAACTTTCTTTCAGTTGTTGTTGTTGTTGTTGTTGTTGTTGTTGGCTATTCCATAGTGGCAGCAGCGTCAGCTGCAATTTATTGGTTTGTTGGTTGCAATTCCCCAATAAAACAATAATGGAAGCTGATGAGTTTTTTTCTTTCCTTGTCTCTCTCACCCTTCCGTTTCTATTATTTTTTTGCTCGAATTTTTCACAATTCTATTGTTTTTGTTGTTGTAGTTGTTGTTGTTGTTATCCTCAAAGTGTTTCCATTTGAAACTTTTTGTTTCTTAATTGGGAATTTTAACGTCGAACGTCGTAAAGAGCCCGAAAACGCCACACAAACAGTCAGCACACTTACTGCAGGTCATCAAAGTGTGCTGGTGTGGCCAAACTTCGCTGTACATGGCTAAAACACAGGATTACATACAAACACAGGATTTACAAATGTTGTCATCATCCGGCAAACTCAAGCCCTTAACAGAAATAAATCTCTACCTCTCTTCCCCTAATCCAAAGGCTGGCTTAAGCATGTTTGTGTTTGTGTTGTGTTGTATGGCAAAAACATCAATTCGAGAAAGGAAAATCCAAAAGCCATGGGATGGCAGAGAGAGAGAGAGAGAGAGAGAGAGAAAGAAAAACAGAAAAGAATCACAGTTTCATTGTTGTTTGGCAGGTGTTGCCAAATTGCTACTCTACTCTGCTCTGCCACCCTCTTCCCTCTTCCCTAGTAATTGGCATGCCCGGCCATATTGGTTTTTATTTTCTTTTCCAATAACACGGTTTATTAAATGTATTGGGAGTCTTTAGGACGACAAGCTGTTTGTTGTTTCAATTTAAAAATTATTTTCATTTCATTTTCAATCGCTTTTAAAAGTCTAGCCAATCTAAGCTGGTGCTTGCTATTCATTGCTACGCAATGAAATTCAATTGAAATTCATCCATAACGACCACGATAATGCCAGTCTTTGTTTCATGCTGTTGCTGTTGCTGTTGCTGCTACTGCTGATAACGCGTAGACGTACGTCTGTCTACTCTTGTTTAAGGTTTAACTGATAATTATGGTCGATGTATGTCTATGTGTATGTATGGCATGTATGGGGTGCTTGAGCAAGGTCATGGTTACCATTTCCATTTTTCAATGATTTGATGACTGCTGACGCATTGCCTTACAATAATCGCCATTGTTCTTACAGTTCTGTGATTATGCTTCACAGATGCACTTGGCCTACGGTCTGATGTTTTGGTTTTGACCTTATGATAGCAAATAATCAGTAAACATATCAAGAAATTATAATTGGAACCACTGTTTACGGGTCCATGTAGATGCTGGAGCATATTACAATCTTCATAGGTTCAGAATCCATGAAGTATGACAAGGTACGGCAACTAGCATGTGTTAGTATAAGCCGGGTAATGAAAACCTTTCATACAGCGGCTTTGGGACCTAAGAAGTCTCTGATTGAAGAGACAATGGTTTTTGAAAATGTTTCGTAACGAAACTTAGTAACAAAATGGATCAGTAACAGAATGAAAGGAGTAACTGAGAGAATACGTACTCATTTAGAAGAGGCACCATACACTGTACAGATGGGTCAAGATAGGAGCGAGAGTTTTATGGATCCAAAGTTATTTACTGCGAATTCGCAGCAGACATCCGTACTATCGAAAGGTCTGCTCAGTTTAACTTGGATGTCTGGCCAGAAAGTTAGGCCTCTAATCCGAGCACTCTGCTCTTAGGAGGTCAATTCGAAAACATGATGGGACTGAGAGGTTTCTGCAAATAGGGAAGCTATCGTACTCTTTCTTACAGCAACTGACTACCGCTCGAATTCATTACAATTTTTTTTGGGACTGTGTACAGCGAATTTAGGAATTGGTTGGTGGATGAAGGTTCTATCGAATAATTTTGTATCGGCGGTTGGGGCTAATGGTGGTAGGACGTGTACAGTCTTCTTCAGGTCAATCTTTCTTTTATTGGGTTTTAGTGGTTAATGGAGTATATAGGATCTATATTTGGATTCTTATTCACAGGCAGTAACTACAGTCAAAGAGAAAAGTCTATATACAGCGGGATATATGCAGGTAGCAACTACAGTCAAAGAAAAAAGTCTACATACAGCGTTGTATGTATACAGGCAGCACAGTCAAAAAAGTCTATATGCATCGGTATATATACAGGCAGGAACTACAGTCAAAGAAAAAAGTCTACATACAGCGTTGTATGTATACTGCTGTATGTAGACTTTTTTCCGGTAATTTTTATTAAATTGAAAAAGGTGTTGTAGCGTTGTTTAAGGTACATTTGTACCAGAAATTATTAGAAAAATACAAAAATAATTAGAGGGAAGGACACCTACATACAACGCCGTATGTAGATTTTTTTCTTTGACTGTATGTCGAGTAACACGACATATGTACTCCGTAGGAATGTGGCAAAAAAAAAAGAATAACCGCTTGCTTACATTCTTTAAGACGGATTGATTGATCCCTTTAGTCAGGATTAAAACCTAGCTTCTCACGCCACCCATGTTGTGTGTGTGTTAATTTTATTCATAAGTGGACGGAATCTACAGTTTAAAGTTGAGTCCGAACGACAGATTTTTGAGAAACTTTTCATGGCAATTTTATTTTGCTTTCAGAGCTTTATTTTTTGTCTGAAATCTGATGAGGAGAAGATGCCGTAGAAATATTTTTTTGTATTTCGTTTGTTTGGAAATGTCTGAGCTAAGGTTTGAACCACAAGCTCATGTCTAATAAGCCAATGCACTACCTATTAGACTACGGCGGCAAGTGTTTGTACAAGAATAGGTTCTTTATTGATCATGACATTTGGTTGCAGTTGAAGTTCTGAATTCAACACAACTTTTCCAGGGAATTTTAAATTTTGAGGTCTTAAGTCCATAGCAGCCCTTTTGAAACAATCTTTATAGCATCTATGTCGTCTGACTAGACTTCGTTTGTGTTAAGATCGCCAATCCCCTCATCGATTTTAAATCGAAATTATTGGAAGAATAAGATTTGCCACGCAATACGTGGTCAAAGTAATTTCTTTGCAACACGATCTTGTGATCCTTACACTATAAAACTTAGCTTTTTACCGTTATTATCGCTGTGTTCATAAAAAAAAATTGTTCTGTGCTGGATTAAACAGCTAACACTCCTCTGTTCAGGGCAAATTTTGTTCTGTTAAGAGAAAATTTTCCTCTGTTAACGCTAAATGTGGCCGTTACTAAAATTTATGGTTTGCGTCTTGGATTTTCAAACCTTATTTTGTCTTCAAATACATCTTATTTATTTATTTTTCCAAAAAAATTTAAATCTATCGAAGCATGATTTCGTTGTTGAGTTTTATTGGCAAGTTTTATAATTTTTTTTAATTCTTGTTTTTTTTTACTATTTTCAGGTATGTTTTCACAAAATTTAATTCTTTTGGGCATTAAAAGTTAAGTACTGAAATGAAATTAATTTGAAATCATTCTTTACAAAATACAAAGTTTAAAAACAGCCTTTAGTATTTATGTAAACTTTTCGTCTGCACTGTAGTTGCTTGACCATTTCATCATCACTATTTTTTGTTGTTGTTGTTCTTCTGTTTCTTTTTCGTGTCTAAAACTTTTAGTTCAACATTTGTCTGTCCAGTCTAAATCTCATCTTTTACTCCTCTCTTCTCCTCTCCTCTCTCCCTCTCTCTCTCTTTCTCTTTTTCGCTTTGTTGTATAAATTTGTAATTACAAGATGAAATCCTAAATTACATGAAATGCAAACAGATTTGTTTCGTAGAAATTACATGAGAAAAGTAGGTAGGAGAACCAAAAAAAAAAAAAAGTTTTTTTTCTGTTCTTTCTCTCATTCTTTCCCTTTTTTTTATTATCTTCTGTAGTCTTTGTATTCAAAGGGAACAGAGGAAAAACACACAGAAATAAAAGCAAAGAAAAAACAAAACAAATAAAGTTGTTGGCAAAACGATGAGCAAGAAAAAGAAAAAATTAGGAAATCTTTCTCAACAACAACAAAAAAAAAAAAAAATGAAAGAGAAAAATCAGAGAGAAAAACAGTCTAAATATTCCAATTTGTTTACCGTTAAAGCTAGGAGGCTGTTATAAAAGGACTTTTTTTCTCTTTACATTTCATCCCACGTACATACATGCATGCATACAATACAGGTTTCGTAATAACTGAAGATGATATAAATAAAGGGTAACGTATTCAGCGTTATCAAAAGTATTCAATTTCAATCAATCAGGAACCTTAATTCCCCCTTATACCAGTCAACGTGTCCCTAGGATGAAGTCATTGTTTTCTAGTAGGTAGTATGTTGGCTTATTAGACATGAGGCCACGGTTCAAACCCCAGGTCAGACATCTACAACAATGCGAAGTATGGAAAATATTTCTTCAGCGACTTCCTGTCAGCAGATTTCTGGCATAAACTCTGAAAGTAAATAAAATTGCCGTGAAGAAGCCTTCCAAAAATCTCGCGTTCGGGGTCTTTAGCTTTTTTCTGGCCATAGTCGTGAGGAACGGCTAGTACAGAGGCATAATGTTTGCTGTAAGACCTGTATAATCGATTGTTAGGTTCACTGATCGTTGGGTATTACTTGGGCTTTATAGAACTTTAGTTAGGATTACGAACTGAGTTCTTACCCCGCCCATGTTAATTTTATTCATGGGCGGCGAAACCCTCAGTTTAAATGTCGATATTTTCTCTCAGAGCTTCTGCCAAAAAAAGAGCGCTGAGAATGAAGGTCAAAGAAGGAAATTTTTCTACATTACAGAACTGAGTTTTAAATTCACGAAGACTTGTTTAGAGGGCCAACGCCCGTCTTACTGCGACTTTACTTCACTGAGTATACCTTTTGCTCTTTCGTCTGCTCTTCTGGCACTCAAATCTTCGTGCTCATTACTCTGAATTCACACTTGACCTGATAAAAGTTATCGTTTCACTGTCCTGCTGATACAGTTAGACCAGACAGGCCCAGACTGATATTGGGAGAAACATTTTCCAAATTTTCCAGCTTGTTCTGCTCTGTCCAGGGGACAGTTAAAAAGATGATGAATTTTGTATTCCTTACAATTGTCTCCATGGATCTGATCTTCATTTCCATATTCATCGTGCCTGTGCAAATAATGACCCACAAGTCGCAATTGACTATTCAATGCAACATTGGTGGGTTGCATTCGAAAGCATCAATGCCGGCTATATTCATGGTTCCATGTGGTTTCCTGTTGTAGTGCCAGAATACCACTAGCATTGCCCAATCACCGCTGCAGTTAAACTGCAACCGCGTTATTTAAGTTAAAGATTTTAATAGCCTAGGGCTTTGGATCGAGATGCAGAAGAGTTAAGCCCCGGTTAGCCAAACGTGTACGGAATTTTTATTCGTTTTTAGAAAACTAAAAGCAATAAGAGTGATTATCGAATCGTTAGGTAAAATTCAGTGAGCACTTGCATTGCTCTTCATATTCTACATTCTGTTTACGTTTGGCTAACCGGGGCTTTACGCTTTTCGAGAAATTGAAGAGCACAGGGTCAGATAATTTAAAAGCTTTCATGATCTTAACAAATCGTGAATCATTGCTGTCAAAAGTTTGATCAAATTTTCCTGAAAGTATTAACAAATGCCATACGTTACTCAAATCAAGGTGGTTAAAATTTGTACGAATAAAGCTCCATTTCAAAACCATAGAACTCCCTTCATTATTGGAATCCAAGCTACGATATTACACAAGACATTACGTAACTATATTTAGACATTAAAGAGTCTAGTGAGAGAATATCTTCGATATTTTTTATTCCTCTAAATATTCAAATTTTTATTTGGCCCCACCCTGTATGGCTAAGTGAAAGAGACAGAGATATTCTATTCATTTGATTTAAACCACTATTTGTACAAGAGTTGGTAAATATTTAATATGATGATGATGATGATGATGATGATGTTTTTTGTGCCGCTGGCTGCCATAAATACTGTTAACACAAGTCCAAACACACACACACACATGCGCCCGAAACATAAAGAGTCATTTATTCCTGCACTTACACACACTTACGTGAAAAACTGTAAGTAGAAATGACCATGAGTTGTTGGTGTTTTTCTACTTGTATGTCGAATTTTTTTCTGTTTTTTTTTTTGTTGCTACTACCCTTGTAAAATTCAAATGAATGTAATGAGTGGTTACACGCTTGTTGCTGGCAAAACAACATGGCGTAGTTGTTAAGGGGCCTTTAAATGAAAAAGTTTTCAAACGCGAGGCCACTGTTCATACCCCAGGTTGGACAATTTAAACGAAACGAAATATGAAAAAATGTTTCTACGGCAATTTCCTCTCAGCAGAGTTCAGGCTAAAACTCTGAGAGAGTAAATAAAATTGCGATGAAATGTCTCTCAAAAAGAAAAAAAAATCTGTTGACATTCAACTTTAAGTCCGGCCACTCATGTATAAAATTAACATACACAGCAAAAATGATGTGAGAAGCTAGGTTGCAGTCCTGACTGAAGGATGAGCTATTAAGTAAGTTAGTAAGTACATAAGTCAGTCGATAGATGCACTAAGTATATTGAAACGTTAGAGGCTTTAGCCGGAATAAGCACTAATGATGACATCATATCATCTCTTGTAGGCTTAATGAGTGAAAATCTTTTTCGAAATCAACTGCAGTCGAGGCTGCCCATAACCTTTGATTGATTTGACCATTCGCTTAGCTTTCTATTCATTTTGTCGTATAAATTTTGCATTGGTTCTGCTTATGAAGTATGGATACATATGGTTTGGATTATTTTTCTATGCCATGTACCCTAACTCCTAAGAGTCCTATCGTAAGTGTGTCTGATCTTCACCTGAGTTTTAACGTTGCCGAAGTGGAATAATTAAATGACATTTTATGTTAACACTACGTTCACATTACGTTAACATTACGTTCACATTAAGTTAACACTACGTTCACATTACCTTAACACTACGTTAATATTACGTTAATACTACTTTAATACTACTTTAACACTACGTTAACACTACGTTAACACTACGTTAACACTACGTTAACACTACGTTAACACTAACGTCGTAACACTACGGTTAACACTACGTTAACACTACGTTAACATACGTTAACACTACGTTATACAACTACGTTAAACACTACGTTAACACTATACTACTAAAACACATACGTTAACACTACGTTGACACTATGTTAACACTACGTTAACACTACGTTAACACTACGTTAACACTACGTTAAGCACTACGTTAATACTACGTTAATAATACGTTAATAATACGTTAATACTATGTTAAAACAACGTTAACACTACTTCAGTATTACGTTAACACTACGTTAATATTATGTTACACTACGTTGATATAATGTTCATATTACGTTCATATTACGTTAACACTACGTTAACATTACGTTAATACTACGTTAACATTATGTTAACATTATGTTAACACTACTCTATCACTACGTTTATACTACGTGAACACTATGTTAACACTACTTTAGCACTACGTTAACACTATGTTAACACTAAGTTAACACTACGTTAACAGTATGTTAAGACGATGTTAACACTATGTTATTACTACCTTAAGTATATATTAGTACTAAGTTAACACTAAGTTAATATTACGTTAATACTACGTTAACACTACGTTATCAGTACGTTAAGGTTATCTTAACACTACGTTAACACTACTTTAATACTACGTTAACACTATGTTAGGACTACCATAACACTAACACTACGTTAATACTACGTTAACAACATGTTAGCACTACTTTAACACTAACACTACGTTAATTCTACGTTAATACTACGTTAATACTGCATTATCACTGCATTATCACTAAGTTTATACCAGCGACTAAAGTGCCCCTCATAATTCATTCAAAGAACTTCTTTTTAATTTTTATTCGATAAATTGGTTTCAAAAAGGCCCTCGCATTACAGTGTGCCCATGTTAAGCACTCTGTGTTAAATTTTTGGTGTAAAAAAAAGAGAAGCCCAAGTGCGTTACACTCCAACGTCCACTTGATAAAAGTTCGCGTTTTACGGAAATTTACAGGAAATTTGAAATACTTTTTTGTTTTGTATTTCGTTTGTGTGTGTGTGTGTGTGTTTTTTTTTTTGAATTTTATTTCTTTCGTCCGTTTATTTATTTATTTCGTTTCGTTTTTTAATTTATTTTCCTTTTTCATTTAAAGTTTTGTTTCATTTGTTAACAACATTACTGCACAGAGTCGCACAGGCAGAAGGCAGCAGAGAGCAAAAGAAATTTAATTTGTCTGGCTTAATAATTTATTTACAAAAGTAATAAATAGTGCTTCTTCTTCTTCTTTTTCCTTTTTTTTAAGGGAAAAAACATTGTCAGCTACTACAACCAAACCCACTTAATCTTCTCTTAAACAGTTTTTATGCACATTTTCAGTTTCATTTCAGTTTTATTTCGTTTGTTGCCCAAATTTTTTTTCTCATAGTTGTTGCTGCTTATTAACAGCAGCAGCAATTTGAATTACTACTACAACATTTTTTCAGAAACCATTACTACAACAACAACAATAAATAAAAAAACAACAATCTAAACGTTAAAAATTAATTGAAAAACCGTTTTTCCTTTGGCTTGCGCTTAAAAGCATAGGAAAAATGCAAAAAAAAAATTTTTTTGTTCACCATGTTCGGAAACTCATGGAATTCATATTTTTTTAGTGGCCCCCATCATTGCTAGAACTTTTAGACTTGAACATGGGCACTTACAGCTAATAATTATTCGCTATAACACGTTGTGGGAAAACATTTTTACGGCTCATAGTTTCATATGACAATTGTAGGAGATTGAGTCCATAACTATCTTAAACAGGATTAATTAATTATCGCCTTAGTTCAGTAGGTAGTAGGCTTGTTAGTTTATTAGGTGTGAGACCAAGGTCCAACTACCAGGTCAGATATCTTCAAGAAAACAAAATCTAGAAAAATATTTCTTAGGCGACTTCCTCTCATCAGATTTCTGGCAAAAACTCTGAGAATAATTAAAAAATTGCCATGAAAAGTTTATCAAAAATTCGTCTTCTCGAAGTTGACTTTAAACTCTAGGTCCGCTACTCATGTATTAAATTGACACACACACACAACACTACTCATGTATAAAATTGACACACACACACAACATAAGTGGTGTGAGAAAATAGGACGTAATCCTGACTGAAAAGTTGTAATGACCAATTCTGTTATATGATTTATGTATAATGCTTTCAGTACGATTACGAAGATACGATACGAGACTTGTCAGAATCGAATATGACATCAGGCGTGCTATAAGTGCATAGGTTCCAGAAAAAGAGATCCACCCAGACTTTTGACTGTACTTACTGGGCTTTGGTCGATTAACAACCGCTACTAGCTGTGCTCCTATCAAGCTAACGCAGCATCGAGTGAGAAAAGGCATCTACCAGGCATTTAATTATTCTATTAAGTAATATCGAATAGCAGTTCAGAAGAGAGTGATGCTATAAAAGTGGATCTGGTAGTTAAGGATACCGATGAATACTCCTACTCTACAGGCAAAAAAAAAAGAATTCCAACAAAATGCTGCAAACTATCTCTTTAAAAAGGAAATCGCTTGAGTACAGATTTGTATTATGCCCTTAAAGTGTCGTAGGAGACCTCCCCGCTAGAGTGTCACATTTTTCATTGTGATAATTTGTTTTTTAAAACGATTGATATTCGGTACGAGGTGATAATTAATTACATAATTATGCATT
Source organism: Sarcophaga bullata (assembly GCA_005959815.1). NCBI lineage: Eukaryota > Metazoa > Arthropoda > Insecta > Diptera > Sarcophagidae > Sarcophaga > Sarcophaga bullata. Next base: position 598,307 of record QOCX01000050.1, on the reverse strand, counting down.
ACAACCTTTCAGTTAGGATTACAACCTAGCTTCTCACATCACTTATATCGTGTGTGTTAATTTTGAAACATGTGTGGCGGTACCTCTACATGTTAAAATCGACTCCGAATGACAGTTTTTTGAGGAACGATAGCAGAAGCAGTCATCATTAGTGTTTGCTCAGGCTAAAGCTTCTAAAGTTTCAATACGCTTAGCGCATCTAACGACTGACTTACTAACTTACTTACTAGGTCGTTACAATCCTTTAGTCAGGACTAGAACCTGGCTTCTCACATCACTTATGTCGTGTGCGTTAATTTTTAAATATGAGTGGCGGTACCTCTACATGTTAAAATCGACTCCGAATGACGGATTTTTGAGAAGCTTTTCATGGCAATTTTATTTACTCCCTCAGAGTTTTTGCCAGAAATATGCTGAGAGGAAGTCGCCGCGAATAGTTTTCTTCAGATTTCGTTTTGATGTCTGGCCAGGGGTTTGAACCGTGGCCTTACGTCTAATAAGCCAACACACTACTAGTGGCCTAGAATCGTGTATCACTAAGGGCATTCAATTCGAATCCGTAATCCTGACTGAAGGATTAATAAAAAAAATGAAGCAATAAAAGTTGCTGCTTATGTAAGTGTATCGATCCGTATGTATCGTACTGTAACTCGTATGCATATGTAGTGTACTGCTAGCTTATGTATAGTTACTGCCACCACCTATGCTATGGATATGATACTCCGTACTGTATGTCACTGTATCGTAGTAGTATGATGTATGAGTAGGTACTGATGTAGTATTATGTGCGTGGCTAATGGTAGCGTGTGTAATGTATTGTGGATGCATAGTTTACCAATTCCATTACAATATGAAAATTACTTTGTAAGCATATTGAAAAGAAAATTCACTTCATTACTGCATTACCTAATGCTGATAACACTGCCCCTCTATCACTTACTAAATGCCATGTACTGTAGTAGTCCTCATTTAAAGTGTAGGACAGAATGAAAATATTATAATGACGACAATATCACAAAGAGCAAGAGCAAAAGTTTAACTTCTCTCCTTTTGTTCTCCTCTCTTTTAACTTCTCTATTTAATGTTTTTGAATAAACTCGAGTCTTTTTCTGTTTAATGCATTCAATTTTTGCTTGGTACCTTTAAACAAAACATTACGCCTCTCTCTCTCTCTCTTTCTCTTTTTCTCTATCCTGGAATAGAGTTGCCTTTATGCATTTTTTTCTACTTCTTCTTCCTTCTTTTTCCTATTCAATTACGAAGTGCATTTCGTTAATTTGCTTTTGGAAGGCACAACAGAAAGTTAAAACATCAAGACAAAAGAATACCGAGAGGGGGAAGGGAACGTACTCTTTTGTGCTGTTAAGAAAAATGATTTTCGTTTAATGTTCAATGAATGAAAAGAAAAGAAAATTCGTTAATTTAAGTAGAGAAAGAAAATAAAAAACCTAGAGTTCGCTTATTTTCTGATTCATAAGCTTCATAAGCTTCGTAAATTACTTCATTGAGCCCGTACTTAAAGTCTTAGGCATGAAATCAACGGGCATTCACATCAACAAGCAAACTTTAGGAGCCCTAAAGTTACAAAAATCATTCACTGAGTGGCTCAATTAATAGATGAAAACATTACAATACACTACAAACTCAATTATATACATACATACATACATACATACATACATACATACATACATAATTCGTAATTACATACAACCCTTCAGTCAGGATTACAACCTAGCTTCTCACAACATTTTTTCTTCTTTTCTTTCTGTACGACAGATTTTTGAAAGACTTTTCATGGCAATTTTTTTATTTACTCTCCGAGTTTTTGTTTCCAGAAATCTACTGAAAGCAAGTCGGCCGTTGTGGCGTCACACGCTTTGGTATCAAGGCTACCACTCTGACCTAATCTAACCTAACCTAACCTAACCTAACCTAACCGAACCTAACCGCTAAGTCGCCGCAGAAATATTTTCTTCAAAGTTCGTTTTGATTTAGATGTCTGACATGGGTTTGAACCGTGGCCTCATGTCTAATAAGCCAACGCGCTACCAACTAGACTACGACGACTTCAATGCTGGAGCAATGCAAACGATACTTTTTCAAACCATTTGTCTCATACGATAAAGTTCGAGGCCTGTGTGAGTGTGGAGCCTGTGATGATAATTTTCGAGATCTGATTTTTCAAACGATACCATTTGAGACCTGAATTCTCCGGCAACATGATCGAAGATCTGAGATCAAATGCTGTATAGTTCGCGCCTATGTGATCTATGATTTCAGGGGATGTCGTTTGAATTGCTGGAATCTCAGCGCGATATGATTCTAGACTTTAGATTACATGCGATGTAGATCACGCTATGAGATCTGTGATATCAGAAGATGTCCTTTGAGATCTGATATCTCAGGCGACAGCTTTCGAGACCAGGGATCTCAGGCATAGATTCAAGATCTTAGATTACATGGGATATATATCACGCTATGAGATCTATGATGTCAGGGGATGTCGTTCGGGATCTGATATCTAAGGTGACAGCCTAAGGCATTATAAAGTTCGAGCTATAAGCTTGGGAAGTGTTATTCGTGAACTGAAGCAATTCCATTTGAGATTTGATATTTCAGATGTCATCTTTGAAGACTATAGGCCTGTGTGAGTGTGGCCTGTGATGATAATTTTCGAGATCTGATTTTTCAAACGATACCATTTGAGACCTGAATTCTCCGGCAACATGATCGAAGATCTGAGATCAAATGCTGTATAGTTCGCGCTATGTGATCTATGATTTCAGGGGATGTCGTTTGAATTGCTGGAATCTCAGGCGATATGATTCTAGACTTTAATTACATGCGATGTAGATCACGCTATGAGATCTGTGATATCAGAAGATGTCCTTTGAGATCTGATATCTCAGGCGACAGCTTTCGAGACCAGGGATCTCAGGCGATTGATTCAAATCTTAGATTACATGGGATATATATCACGCTATGAGATCTATGATGTCAGGGGATGTCGTTCGGGATCTGATATCTAAGGTGACAGCCTAAGGCATTATAAAGTTCGAGCTATAAGAAGTTGGGAAGTGTTATTCGTGAACTGAAGCAATTCCATTTGAGATTTGATATTTCAGATGTCATCTTTGAAACCTATGGTCTCAGGCAATATCATTCAAGAGCTATGAGATCTGTGATCTGAGAGAGTATCGTTCGATACCTTTTGAAACCTGATATCTTAGGCAAACCCATTTTGACTCTGAGATCTCAGGCGATACTATTCAAGCCGTGCGGTAAATTTGAGACTTGATATTTGATAGGTTTGAGATCTACAAGATCTGAAATTTGTGAGAGAGGGAGAGAGAGAGAGGGAGAGAGAGAGAGAGAGAGAGAGAGAAAGCGAGAGCCTCTGTAAAAAATTTTGGTTTGCGTCTTGGGTTTTTTTAAATTCGAATTTAACTCCACACACATCAATTATTCTGTGATTCCTTCAAAGAATCAATTGCTGCTATGATTTGATCAAAAACATTTGTGTCTACCTAATTGATTACATACATACCTACATTTTACAATTCCTGTTGTAATTAATTCACTGTAAGACAGTTGTTTAATGAAATGCTAACGTTTTTTAAAACCCTCAACTGCTTTGATGACTGTGATAATCACTTGTAACTTGTAACTGCGGCAGTTAATCCCGTAATTTGATTAATTATCTGTTCAAATATCAATTAAGTTTGCATTTGACGCAATTAATTCTTTAATTGACTTAAAAATGTATCTCGAATATGTCTTTATAATCATACTACTACTACTGCCGACTACAACGCTGTGCTGTCTGTCATCCAATTAAAAACGTTTTTACAGCACAGTAGCACGCCTTTTGAAGTGAGCTGATTATGGAAGAAAACAATAAAACTATTGTGGCATCAACTTTTAAGTTGTCAGGATACAAAAACAAAAACAAAAAAAAAATTTTTTTTTTTGTTCGCAATTGTTTTCCCTGCGCTGTTGTTGTTGTGTGTATCGCTGTTGCTGTGTGTTCGCCTTGTTTGACTGCCGGTTACAGCCCTTAAGGATGGAAAACCATTTTTCGTATTCGTTTTCGTTTTTGGAAAAACTTTTCAGTTGCGAGTTTCCTTGTTTTTCTTGTAATGAATCATTGAATGGAGTATGTATGTATGTATGTGTGCTGGCATATTTGACTTTTATGCGCTGACTTTTATTGAAATAGAAAAAGTTTAGATTTATCGGAGTCAGAAGTTTTTTTTTGTTCGAAAAAATTTTTTTGTAGGAAATTTTTTTTGTTCGAAAAATTTTTTGTTCGAAAAATTTTTTTGTTCGAAAAATTTATGTTCGAAATTTTTTTATGCGAAAATTTTTTTCGATTTTTTTTTTTTTTTGATAAAAAATTTCTTGTTTCGGGAAACTTTTTTTAAAAAAATTTTTTAAAAAAATTTTTGTTCGAAAATTTTTTTGTTCGAAATTTTTTTTCGAAAAAATTTTCTTTCGAAAAATTTGTTTTCGAAAAAAAATTATTTCTTTTGTTCGAAAAAAAAAAAATATTTATTGTTCGAAAAATTTTTTGTTCGAATTTTTGTTTTTTTTTTTTTGTTTCGAGAAACTTTTATTTGAGGAATTTTGATTATGACATGTAAGCACTTGAGTAAGATATGTTGGTAAAAGGATATTTTGGAGGCTTAATGGTTTTTAATTTCAAGGAATCCTTTCTTCCTTCCTTTTTCATTTCCCTCAAGAGGATTTCAAGTGTAATTGTGTATGTTTTTGACGGGCCTTTATCTCTTTTTCTGTCTTACTTTACTGAATCAATATTTCAATTTGGAGTGTGCATGTATTTTATTGACACCACAAACTGCAAATTACGCATTATTTATGACTATCACCACCACCACACACATACGGGATTTTTCCAAAGAATTATTGACTTTACACTGGCACTTATAGGCTGTAAGTATAGCCATGCAATGCTGGTACGTGCTGGTTAGGTGGTGCAACAATACCTCTTGCAATGTGGCCACATGTACACAGACAGCGAGAGATAGAGACAGGGAGAGAGAGAGAGAGTGCGAGGGAGCTTAAGGTATAAAGAGTTATTTACCAGTAAAAAGACCACGTTAAGCGGTTGGCCTGCTTGTTCGCTCATTCTATTATGATTTTAATACTCAAGCATGTCATTCAAGTGAAATATTATGACACTTGATTAGTTGTGGAAATATGGTGGTGAGGATGATGATGACCTGATAGTCTATAATTTCTTATGCCAGGCAGGAGTTCAATTGTGCTTCAGTTTATAAATAAGTTCAGCGGAATTGTAGAGAAGAGTAGTAGTAGAAACCACATTAGGAGTTTGACTGTAACAATGTTGTATTAAATTATTGATCAAATCCATAAAAGTATACAATTTTATGTCATTTTATGTATGTATGTGTGACAGGTGTCAATAATTACCTGGTTCCTGACTAGTAAAACCAGCTGCATTGGCAGCACCATTTTCCTCGATACAATCTACGTTTAGTTAACTTTCTGTCTACACTGTTTCCCACGCTGGCAGTGTTTCTGTTTCCAACAAGGGCCTTCTAGTTTTCGGAGTTCGAAATGCCCTAAATATGTGGCATTTGAATACAAGGCTGTGTACAGGTTCATTTTCATTCAATAACATCTGTGACCAACCTCATGTCTTTGAAACTCGGAAGTAATTCAGTTTGTTTATGGTTGGGTTCTAGAACACGATAGCCTTGTCACTTGCATAATTTGAAGACACTTTAGTATTGCATACAATAATGGCGGGCTTAGGAATTTATTGGGGCGTGAGGAACATTGTATGCTGCCGATGGTTGGTAGTATTGGAAGCCAATGTAGGCGCTGACAGTAGATCTTGGAAGGGTCGTGAATTCCTACTGTCCACTGCGTTATTAATCAAACAGCTGATGGCTTTTGCAAGAGATTTCTGGGAGATCCTTCAAAGTGTATTGAAGAGTTGTTGCACACGATGCTTTATTGACAACATCTGGAATCGCTTAGAACGTTTAGACGATTGTTTTTCCATTTTTGTAGACATTTCAACGGATTCAATTGAGCATATTCCGTCTGTTCTTTATACACCTTTCAACAAGTTATCTTGAAGAGATGCTGTGCCCGTTGCGACATTGGCAACTTCTGGAATCGTCATAGGAACTATTCGCTAATAGGATTGTTTTTCTCATCTTTGCAGATATTTTAACAGATTCAATTAAGCTCGGAATATGCTCATTGTACGCTTGAACAGTGTATCTTGAGAAGATGTTGCTTTCGATATAATTTTGGCAACTTCTGGAATCGTCATGTTTGGTCTAGAACTAGTCTATTTCGAGTATAGGATTGTTTTTGTTTTCCCATCTTAAACCTTAAAATCTAGCTACCGCCACTTATGAATAAAAATTAACAAATACAACATATGTGGTGCGAAAGGCTAGGTTGTAATCCTGACTAAGGGGTTGTAATGACCAAATATTGTATGTAATGGCCTGACTGAACATCTTCCAGGCGAATGGTTTGCACGACTAACACGACTCAGGTCGAATCTTGAAGAAATCGAAAAATTTTCATCATTCCACATCATTGGTCTAATGCTTACAATTTGCATAAGATCGAACGAAATACTGCCCAACAGTTGGAAATCAATTTTAATACTTAAAAAGCATTCGTAGAAATAGCCATTCTGTATCTGCTAAACTCCTTTTTCCAGCTGTTTAGGTGATTTATCTGCTGTAGCAAGCTCTAGAATAATAGGGTTACCATCTTTCGTTGACAATAAACAACGCTATATCGGTAGCAGTGTATTGGATCCTTGTATTGGGCATACGTGCATTAAAATTAATCGAATCTTGCTTTTCAATGACCGATTTTGTGCTGAGGTTAGACTGCACTTGGACCAATATTTGCGGATCCATCCACACGTTCAAAATTTTACCCTTTTAAAGCCAAATTTTGCTTTGTTTATGTCAAAAGTGGAGCTGCTAAAAATGTATGGGTTTGCGTCTTTGATTATTAAATTCAAAATGTGTTGGCCCTAGAGAGGCCTCTGTGTTTCAATTTTTTTAATATATTTTCTTACTCTTTTCCTGTCCCCTTCTATTCTTATTGCATAGTTTAACTGAAGTGTAAATAAAACAGCAGGATATTCTTTTAACAGCTGCTCAACTGCCAACTTCGTTTTCCCCGTTTTTTTTTTAATCGTGGAGACTCATTTAACTTACAACAGACTAGTCGACTTAGTCTAGTACTGCAGCTATCTGTCCACTACATTGTAAAGCAAATAAAGAGGAGAAATGCAAACAAATCAAATATCCAACGACGAATAAATAAATTGACAGTCATAGAGCTACACATACACTCACTCATACAAAAACTAGAAACCAATAACTAAATTGGCAGGTGTAATGGATTGACTACTGTTTAGCTGCTGCTTAGTTTTACTGCTGTTTGCCAATGATACTTATTTCTTTGTGCACTCTCTCTCTCTCTTTCTCTCTCTCTCTCTCTCTCTCTGTTATTCGTTCTCTTTCTCTCTATGTCTGTACTATTTTCATGGTTTATTTGGTTTTAATTTTTTCTCTCTCCTACTACCCTACTCTTCCCTCACTCCTCATTAATCACAATGTACACCGCCATGAATGAGCCACATCGTTATGTTCAGTTGCCGTCATCATTTCGTTTAGAATGAAATAAACAACACAAAAAAGAAATATGGGGAGAGAGGGAGAGCGAGAGAGAGAGAGAGGGAAATAATATTAAAATTGGCTGGTGTCAGCTGTTATCAGCCATGTCATGATACATTAGTAGCGATTTAGAACAGTAAACCAATGGTGTTTTACCGAATGTGGGTAAATGGAGAGCGGGGGAGAAAGGGGAGTTTGTAGTTTATGTTTAAAATGGAAAAATAATACGATAAATATTTATTATTTATTTATGAAAATAATGTTGTTGTTGTTGTTGTTGTTGTTGGTTTTTTCATTTCATCTCCTTTTTTTTTTTTTTGCTTTAAATATGATGGAACACATATGCAAACGATTGGCTATTTTGTTGGTCATTTTAAAAATGAACAGCACGGACAAGGAAAATAGCACAAGTAATAACCAGATGGCTTTGGAAGCCACCTTTCTGGGCTTTCCTTCAAAGCATCTCGAAGAGATGTTGCACTCGATGTGATATTGTCAACTTCTGGAATTGTCAAATTTAGTCTGGAACTTGACAATCTATTGTGCGAATATAGGATTGTTTTTTCTTTCTCCATATTTGCAGACGTTTTAACACATTCAATTGAGCACATTCAACAGGTTATCTTGAGGAGATGTTGCACTCGATGTGATATTGGCAACTTCTGGAATTGTCACATTTAGAACTAGAACTATTCCGCGAATAGGATTGTTTTTCCTATCTTTGCAAACGTTTTAACATATTCTATTGAGCTTATTCGGAAAGCTATTTATATACCCTTCAACAGGTTATCTTGAGGAGCTGTTCTACTCGAAGTGATATTGGCAACTTCTGGAATTGTCACATTTAGTCTAGAACTATTCCGCGAATAGGATTGTTTTTCCGATCTTTGCAGATATTTCAGCAGATTCAATTGAGCATATTTCGAGTGCAATTTAACAGCCTTCACATACGGGTCTATATTTTGATAAAAATAGAACGCTGTGCGAAAAGAGAACGCATTACAATTACAAAAATTGTGAAAGCTTCGGAAACTGTGAAGAATTTTTAGCCAAGAAAGTGTTTCTAAAGTGGCAACTAATCTATGAGCAGCCATAAAATTTGAAGAACCTGGTTTGGTTATGAAAAGTAAAACTCCTGTTTGTCAACGTCAGGCTAGGTTAGGTTAGCTTGTAGCTTGCCGTTCATAGGCAAGTTCACTCGGTGGTCCATATGGCCGATTATGTCACACAGTGTGAGGTAAACCCCCTAGTCATGATGCGCCCAGTGGTGGGTTTGAACCACCTCAAGCTTCGGATGTAACCGGCTAGTTCCCTTAGTGGCACGTTCGCCTCCATGCCCAGATCTTCAAACATTCTGTCACCCAAAAACTGATGGTGTTTGACCTGAAGTACCGGGCACTTGCATAAAAGGTGTTGCACTGATCCCGTTTCCAGTACATCATGCCAGCTTTTGCAGTACTGCTGGTGAGGCAAAACGAGTATGTCAGCTAAACTGGCAATAGGGCAGTATCGTGTTAGAATTCATGTTACAATGCGCAAGGTTTTCCTGTCGAACTTAAGTAGTTTCTTGGTTTCCCTGCTGTTCACTGCTGGACGTGTTTTGATTTGAAATTCGGCAGTCAGGTTTGGCGGACAACCTACGGCATTGCTGCTGTAAACGAGAGTGTCGCCGAAAACATAAATTTGGCATCGTACTCAACAACTTCAAATTCCCCGAAGCACTACGCAGTGGTAAAAAAAAACCTTCACCTTGATGACTACAAAATTCAGTTTAATCAGGAACTAAAACCAGCAGAGCTAAGGAAAATGCCGACAATTCGTTCCATGGATAATGCAGCAAAGTGAAGTCAATTACAATTTTTCTAAGGCATTTCCATTTGAATGCCTTCGTGAGTCCATAAAATTGTCGAAAATCTTCACACAATTCATGGGAACCCTAAAACGAACAACCGTCTGGTGGGTACTGTGGTCAGATGCTGATTGGGTTCTACTTTTTTGAATGTGAGTAAAAAAAAGTGCAGTGAACGGCATTCGTTTCATTAACGTGATAACTGAATTCTTGTGGCTCAACAGTATGAATCTGGACGACATATGATTTCAGCACGATGACGTCACTTGTCACACCTTGCGTGTTGCAATCGATTTTTTGCAGCAACAGTTTCCAGAACAAATCTCAAGACATTCTATTGTCTTTAAGGGCTTTTGAGGGTGCTCGGTACAAACATGCTTCTAAGTCGTGGTTATTTTTTATTTTTTCAGGCCGATATACGTGTTCATCTTCTTACTAATAACATCCAAGTTGCCAAAGCCACAATTGACTCAATTCTTATTCCCAAAGTCGACAACAAGGAGTGATTGTTGTTGTTTTTATCTGTTGTGGTTTCCTTAATCATGGGTCTTACGGTGTTGGATCTGATGAATCCAATTATGGGCTGTGACAGCTATTCTGCCAGACCAGTAATATGTCACAGGAGTCGCAAGCTACTTGAGTTGAGCTTGACGTTCCTCTTTGGGGTCACGGGGATTACTAAATTTGACTCCTGCCACTCATATCTGAGCGGTATTCCCTTCTTTTCCATCTGGGAACGTGGTCTATGCCTTCTAGGATCGATTTGCTTTTATTTGTTGACTTTTCTTATTTTGTATTCATAGTGTACACAGTTACTCTTATAAAGACTACGTTAATAATTTTGTGCTATTATTTTTCTCTGAACTGTACAATATGTTTACTGAGCTGTTGTTCTTTGTAAATTTTCAAATATGCAAAGCAGCACGTTTTTGTCATGTTTTTCTCCCTGCGTTTGACTCCCACCCCTCTCTTGCATTCCTTATTAAAATTTTTGACATATTATTTGTTATTGTTGTTGTTGCTGTTGTTCTCCTTTTTCGATCTTCTTTGTTCAATATTGAATTTATTTATTTTGTTATTGTTGTTGTTGTTGTTGTTGTTGTTTTTATTGTATTATTATTCTGATGATGATTACAATAAGAAAAAAACTCTTTTGTTGTCTGTTTCATTGTTGTTGTTGCTATCATTTGTATCAATTTACAATTTATTATTGCTATTGTTGTTACATGCTATTGTTGTTGTTGTATAAATAATATCGTAATATTTTCGCATCATACAACATTTGGGCAGTAGATTCTATGATTTCTTCCGCTCTCTCTCTTTCTCTCTCACCCTCTCTCTCTCTATTACTCTCTCTCTATCACTCTCTCTCTATCTCCTTCTCTCACTCACTCACTCTCTCTCTCTCTCTCTTCCTCTCTTTATGGCTTTTGATTTAATCATCAATCAATAATGAATTGGTTGGCTGTGGCGATGAATGGTTTCATGTTGCAATTTGTAGCCAACCC
>QOCX01000050.1:511111-586805 GCA_005959815.1 Sarcophaga bullata | reverse complement strand
TCACATCAAACATGTTGTGTGTGTTGATTTTAATACATGAAGGGCGGAACCTACAGTTTAAAAAAGTTGAGTTCGAACAACAGATTTTTGAGAAACTTTTCATGGCAATTTTATTTTGCTTTCAGAGAATTTTTTTTTTCCAGAAATCTGATGAGGGGAAGACGCCGTAGAAATATTTTTTTTTCGTTTATTTCGTTTTGGGTGGAGATGTCTGATCTAAGGTTTGAACCACAAGCTCATGTCAAATAAGCCAATGCACTACCTATTAGACTAAGGCGACAAGTGTTTGTACAAGAATAGGTTCTGTATTGATCATGACCTTTGGCTGCAGTTGAAGTTCTGAAGTCAATACAGCTTTTCCAGGGAATTTTAAATTTTGAGGCCTTAAGTCCTTAGCAGCCCTTTTGAAATAATCTTTATACCTTGTATGTCCTCTGACTAGACTTCGTTTGTGTTAAGGTCGCCATTCCTAATCGATTTTAAATCAAAAATAATTGAAGAATAACATCTGCTACGTAACACGTGGTCCATGTGTCCATGATGTAGCACGATTTTGTGATCGACAGGTTCTTTGTTTGTGAATATTGAGACAAGTAAGCATGTGCTGCTCAATATAACGTTCTGCAAATATTGTACAACTCACTTCAGTACCGTTGTCATCGTTGTTTTCCTAGAAACAATTCTTCTTTTTACTGGGTTTGACGCTGTATTCGCCCTTGACTAATACTAAGTCGCTAGAGGGACGGCTTGGTGGCAAAAGTTGTTTCGTTGTTAGTCATTCAAATAGCTTCATCGCAGTAGTTTTAGTCTAGTGTAGGTAGTGTGTTGGCTTATTAGATCAGAGGCACCGGTTCAAACCCTAGGGCAGACATCTCAAACAAACGGAAGTGTTTCTTCGGCAACAGCCTCTCAGCAGATTTCTGGCAAAAACTTTGAGAATTAAATAAAATTGCCTTTAAAAGTTTCACAAAAAATCTATCCTTCGGAGTCGACTTTAAACTGTAGGTCCCCACTCATGTATAAAATTAACGTACACAATATAAGTGATGGTGAGAAACTACGTCATAATTCTGACTGAAGTGGTTGTAATGACCGATTACGTATGTATGTATGTATGTATGTATGTATGGATGTATGCATATATGCATGAAATGTGGTCCCAGAGAGTAAACACTATGTGATTCTTATACGCTGACATCTCGGTCCAAGACAAATTTCTCTGCTTTAGCTTGGTAGGGCAAATCTATTTCAGACACAAAATTTTTCTCAATGTTCCGAATGACTTTTCTTTCGATTCCCTTCCATTAATAAGGCCTTAATTTTTTGAGCAGCTCCTTGTAAACTGGCTGAGAAAATTGATATAAAAAAGTGAAATTTTTTGGAATTGATTTGAAGGACCATAATCCAAAACTAAGAAGTTTTTGAAGGCATCAACCATTTCCGACAAAATTTCATAGAAAATAATTAAAAATTTCAGTTCTTTTTGGAAAACTTGCTCTGCAAAGTGCCTCTAATTTTGTGCAAAGAAAGACAATTTTCCAACAAATAAAATAGGAAATCATTAAGTCCCAGGCTACTAATGATGGACAGGTAGTCGGAGCAGTCATTAAATGCAATTTGATCAGCTGGCCAGCAGCTTATTGGCCAAACAAAGGAACTTTTTTTTTGTTTTTGGTTTGCCTCAACTCTACACATTTGTATTGTATTTTCAGACATCTTTTGTAGTTTTCAGTCAGTCAGTCAGGCTGTCTGTCTGTTTCGTAGTCAGTTACACATATTGTAGGCGGCACTGTTTGCCAACCATTGTGTGCCATACAACTTCATCAACAACAATTGGCAAACACCAGGCGCAGGCTGGCTATACGACACAACATAAACATCGTCATCATCATCATTCTCTATTGTTGTTTGCATTTTAATAACAATAACAACAACAACAACAACAACAACAACAACTGTTTTACCTTAGAATTGACCCTACAAAAGATGACCTCATACATGTCGGAGAGGATTAAAAAAAAAATTTTTTTTCTTGGAAAAAAGTGGCAAAAATTAAAGAAGAAAATAAAAGACTTTTTATGACTCTTTTAAGGTGAAAAAAGAAAACAAAAATTTCAGAATGAAAATAAATGAAAGAAAAACAAGGAAAATAGAAAAATTAGAGAATCTGGAAAAACTGGGTCATCATTTATTTTGTCAGGTTCTTTAAAAATTCTATTTTATGGCCATAGACAAAGAAAGAGAGACAGGGAGAGAGAGAGAGAGAGAGAGAAAGCGAAATAGTGAGCTTTGGTTTGAAGCTAAGTGAGGAAGTGAGTTACCTTAGAGCTTCACATATAACCGGGGTTGATGAAGGATAGAATGCTTGGCTGCCTAGATAGCAGAATGGTTGGTTGCTTCAATAGATATTCTCCTCTTGTCCTGTGTTGCCCATTCTTTTCATTTTAAAAGCGATTATTGTGTTCCGCAACGTAAATCACATTTCAACAGTTTCGAGAGTTTGTCGTTCACCACTTGTTATCCCCTTTTTCTTACTCTTTTTCTTTTATTTGTTTCTTGTTTGTTGTTCTTGTAGTTTGTCTTCGTATTTTTTTTCTTTTTCTCTTCTTTTTTTTTCTTGTTCTACCTTTCAAGGTGGGGTGATAATTTTTGACAGGAATTTGATTGAATATTGCAGAGTTTGAGGAAACTAGTTTCCACTGCTCACACTGTACAGAACAGTATTTGAAGAAATTCTATGTGAAAACAAAGCATGAATTAACCTTCAACTAGATGTGCTATTGGAAGCTATTCTCTTCAGCATGTTCAATACACGACTGACAAAGTGAAGATCCGTCAAATGAGCCCTAATTTGCACATTTTACTTGAGCTTTTAAAAGTAAATTAAAAAAAGAAACACGCGCCAACACTCCGGAGATAACGCCCTATTCAAAAGGAGAGCTAGTTTATAAGAGAATAGAAAGAGCGGGTAGTGACGTAACACAACGTCTTTGGATTCCTAGCAAGCAATTGATTTTCTACAACTTTTGTTGCTCATTTGTCTTGCTGGAATCTTTTCATGGCATACATTAATCGGTCATTATAACCCCTTCAGTCAGGGTTACGACCTAGCTTCTCAAACCACCCATGCTCAACCACCCATGTTTACCATCGATTCCGAACACAAGATTTTTAAGAAACTTTTCATGGCAATTTTTTTTTTATTTATTCTCAGAGTTTTTGCAAGAAATCTGCTAAGAGGCAGTAACCGCAAAAATATTTTTTCATTTTCCCTTTTATTCGAGTTGTCTGGGGCTGGGATTTGAACTACGGCCTCACGGTCTAATGAGCCAAGACACTACTTCGTTTTGTTCGAGTTTTTTCGGAGTTGGGATTTGAATCAGTGACTATTGGCCAATAAGCCAACACACAACCGACTAGACTAAATCCAATGAAACTATTTGGTGCGGTTTACACGCTGACAGCATCATCAGTCTTTATATCCATCGAAATAAGCAGGAAGTTGCCGTTATGGTGATTTGCTAAAGCTATCAAGCAATGCTGGTTCTCCATCAATTTATTGCAAACTTTCTATGCAGAAGTAGTTCTGTCCACTGGCTCTCATTGTTCGCGTGCTTTTGTGTCCCAGGGTTACTTATTATGGCGTTGCAGACAAACCAGCAAGTTTTAAGGCTTTAGAAGTCATTCAACAAAATTTATTGGATGAAGTATTCAAACTGAAGTCACCGCAGTCTAGTAGATAGTGTGTTGGCTTATTAGTTCCGAGGCTGTGATTCAAACCCCCAGTCCAGATATCTCAAACAAGACAAAATATGAAAGAAATCTTTTTACGGGATCTTCCCCTCAGCAGATTTTTGGCAAAAACTCTGAGAGTTAATAAAAAATGTCCTGAAAAAGTTTCTCAAATAAATCTGTCGTTCGGAGTTGACTTTAATCATGTTGTATGTATAAAATTAACATACAACACGAGTGGTTTGAGAAGCTAGGTTGTAATCTTGACTAAAAGATTGTTGTAACAAACAATGGTCCTTGTAACTTCTTTTAAATTTAAAAACATCAGACGTATTACCCATTTTCCGGCACTGTAGCATTTCTTTCGACGTTAGCTAAAGAGGGGAACTCACTGTAGATAAAATTATTTGCTTGTCTGTAGTTGTTATTACAGGACCAACTTGACAAGTGCTATTCTATTTTTTTTTTTTGTTTTTGTGTCGATTTTATTTACTTTTCTTTGTAAAATGATACACTCTCAACCAACCATATGGGACTTTGAGGGAGCATACATACATTTTTAACTTTTCTCTTTACTTATTTATGCCAAACATAATATACACACGCAACGGTATCTATAACAACAGAAGAGGGCGTATGTGTGTAAGAGTGTGTTTGAAGGGAAGTGCATGTAACTGTAACTGTACGATATTGAAGGAGGGCTGTGTGTTATAAACAGTGGAAAAGGAAACACTTTACGAACATGTTTCTTTCACTCTTTCTCTCTCTCTCTCTCTCTCTCTCTCTCTCTCTCTCTCTTTCTCTTTCCCTGTTGTTTAGAAAGAAGTCAACTACACAATGCATTCAGTGGCTTTTGTTGTTTTTGTCGTTTTACTTTATGGAAAATGGAAAATTGGGTCAATATTATCAAAAAGCTATTAAAACAATAAAAAAAAAAAAAAATAACAACAACAACAACAACAACTACTACTATAACAACTTTAAACAATAACAACTCTGAACATAATATAGTAACAGACAAAAGCGAAATTGGTCAGATAGCAGATACAAGGAAGGGGGACGGGACAACGGGGTACTTAATACTTACATTGCTTCCGACTACCACCACTGCTGCACTATTATCTCTGCCATGCTATGAAAGATGTTCAAAGAGAAACCAGAAGAAAAAAACGTGAACTTAAACACGTACTTTAAAGCTGTGTAGCCAAACGCCTTACATTGAATGGCATTTTGCCATTGCTCCCCCTCATGGAACTTGGTTTCTAACCGATCTTTTGGATATTCTTTAAACAATTTATGGCGACAATCGAATACCCCACACCACACACCATCCTCATCATACATGTTCACTAGCATTGTTAGCACAAACTCATGCTCCAGCCCCTTAGACATGATTGTTACAAGTGCCACTTGTTTACAAGTGTTACTACTTTGTGTGTGCAAATATGTGAGTAAGAGAGGGCGGGGTTGTTCGTAGAGAGACAGAGAGAGAGAGAGAGAGAAAAAGTACATAAAATTACTTTGAAATTAAAACTACAACATGTCGTCGGTTGCAACATACAAAAATAAATAATTGAGTTCAAGTACTTTATTGGATCATAATAATTATTGCATTGTCTTATATGATAGGCCAGTGGGCGTGGTAGAATCACATACACAAACACACACACACACACATATGCGCATACATAATTATGTTTTGCCTTAGATGTTGCATATGTTTTTGAATAAGATAATGAAAGTGCTCTTCTATAACCTACTGACTGAGTTATTATTGTTAAAAAGTATGAGGCTAAGATAAATGAGATAATGAGCACAACATAGCGGATAGGAGGCATCCTTTCTATAACAAAGGCTATTAAGAAAGAAAAAAGGTTTCGAGGCCAATAAGTATCTTAAAATCAAAGCATGACACGGGATATGATTAAACGAAATTGTTTTGTTTGTTTTCAAATATCTTTTGAAGATAATTTTTCGAATATTTAAAGGGTGTGGTTGTTGGTCCCTAGCTTACTGTCTAGCTGGCCATTAATTTTTCATTAAACACACAGGCTAAGCTATAGAGACCATTCGATAGAGTAGATTCTGTTCTGCAGCGGCATTAAAGACTCTTTTAGATTGAAGAAGTATGGGTGCGCACTTTAACTTGAATAGGTGGATGGAACGTATCAACACTATTTGATAATCAGGCCACCACCATAACGTCATATCAAGAAAAATTATGATCATCTTCTGCTGGGCCCTAGGTTGCTTTAATGTATGACGCTGGATTCGCTCATGGTTGCGGAACATAAAATCTTTTTTGTATGGAGTTTGACGTTTCTCTTTTTGTGAGAGAGAAAGAGAAAGAGAGAGAGAGAGTGGCAGAGAGTTAATTTGCTTCCGAACACTTTTAGCTTGAATTGGTTTAATTTTAATTTTTGTTCCGAAACAATTGAACAGTGCTGCCAGATACTTCTGATAGAAAATTGATAAAATAGTAAGACTACTACATCGTTTACAAACATATATCATATGGTAACCTTGGTTTTCCAGAACAATTGTTCGATGTGAATGAATCGTTTCAGAACAAACTCTCAAAGCATCAAAAATTGTTTCGAAAGAGAAACATTTTGTTCCGAAACCATGGATGAATCCAGCTTAAGGAAACCCGAACCCTTTTCGTGAAGTGGGAAGAAATGCTTGTAAAGCTATACTCTAGGAAAGAGAAGATTAACGGAGACTGTGAGACTCTTCTCATACTAAATTAAACAATTAAAGAGGAGATCTGAGTCATGCATCAGACAAGGGAACAACTTGAGTTTAGCAACTGACTGTTGAACTTACATCTACACTTGGAAGGAATAGGAATCGTCTGGAACCTTTGAGATTGAATGAAATTGTCATGGAAATTTTAAAAATCTGTCGTTCGGAATCGTCTTCAAACTGTAGGTCCCGCAGCACAACATCAATTGGTGTGAGAAGCTAGGTCGTAATGCTGACTTAAGAGTTGAAATGATCAATCTTGGAACTTGAGAGGTATTAATTCATCCCAGATATGGCAGATAATTGTCCTTATTGACACAGAGTAGCCCTCTGATCAGGGCAGTGCGATGGAAAAAGATATTTTATGGATACCTGATATAGATTGAAGATAGTACATATGGTAGATGTAAAAACTATAGGATAGGAATTATTCTAGCTACCACGGTTAGAAAAAGGACACTCTGGACTATCATGTACTTATATCTTCCAAAATGGCCACTGATCTTCTAGAGTGGCCATATCACTTCATATGGGGGACTATTTTGCTGATTACATTAAGAGGCACATGAGAACGTTCCTTTGAGTATGGTATGGTACTAATAGGCCTAGTATTTGCCCTAAAATTAGCTTCTAAAAAAGTGGGCTTTTTCAGATGGACACTGTTAAACAGCTAACAGTGCTTTGTTAAGTGCAAATTTTGCTCTGTTAACACCAAATGTGGCGCTGCTAAACTTTATGGATTGCGTCTTGGATTTTCAAATTCGAATTTATCTTTACACACATTCTTTTAGCACATGATTTAAATCAGAACAATAATTGAAAAAACTGAAGGCGTAAGATTATGCCTCATAAGATCCATTATTATGAACGCTATCAGAAGAAGAGTAGCTTGTTTACATTCCAATGCCCGATTCTAATTGTTAGTCTCTTCTGTTTAAACTTCTCATGCAAAAACAATTTTTTTTGTTTGCAATTGAGGGAGTGCATTTTTAATTAAAAAATTAGAGAAAACAAAAACAAAAACAACAAAAAATAAAAAAAAAAAACAAATTAATAAAGTCAGCAGCGTTTGAACTACAAAAAAAAAAAAAAAAAAAAAAAAAAAAAAAATTATCGCTTTATTGTGAACTTTGTAACGAGTAACTTTAGATTCATGATAGAAAAAAAAGTTGAAACCCATCCAGCCCTGGCAGTTTTATGAATCACAAAATGCACTGAAAAAAAAAAATTTTTTTTTTTTTTAAATTAAAAAAGATTTCGGAATAAAATTAATGAAAGAGATTGTATTCATATTGACGAGTGTTTTTTTTTCTTAATAATTTTTCAATAATTTTGTTTATACAACCAACGTTTGAAATTTTTATCACTCACACAGAAATTAAGGAATTTCTTTCATTCTTTCTCTGAATAAAGACCATGAAAGAAAATTGTTTATTTGATGAGTTTTTGGAATTAATTTTACTCTGGTATTTTGATTATAAAACTTAATTTTTAAGATAATTTTTTCTTGGCAACCCCCAACCCCCCCTAAGAGATCAACCATAAATAGGGAGTGTTTTGAACAGGTTGGATATCAAATGATAATAGCCGATAGCACACTACCTAGTCGGTAGTGATCATCCAATACATCTGGTCGCATGGCTTCAAGGGTGGCTAGCTACCAATGCTTCAAAAGCTACTTATTGACGGCTTAATGACGGCACATGCATAATTGATCATTACAATCCTTCAGTTAGGATGACAATCTGGCTTTTCATACAATATATGTTGCTTGTGTTAATACCATCCATGATTGGTGGAACCTACAGTTTAAAGTCTACTCCAAGTGACAGATTTTTTTTTTTAAACTTTTAATGGCAATTTTTTATTTACTCTCGAGAGTTGTTGTCAGAAATCTGCTGAGAGGAAGTCGCCTAAGGAATATTTACTTCGTATTTCTTTATGTTTGAGATGTCTGACTAGGGGGTTTGAACCGTGTCATCACATCTAATAAGGCAACACACTATGTACTAGACCATGGCAATTTCAAATCTACCTAATTGACTGCGTATTTGAGTAGTGACAACAAAGCAGATGTAGATGGCAACTTCTAGAACTCTTAATACTGCACCTTAATATGGAATCCACAAAACACAATTCGCACGAATGACGGGATCAATGACAACTTCTGGAAAGAAATTTTTCATCACATTGAGTTCAGAAAAAAAAAACTTGGTATAATCAAATTTCGTTGTTGTTCAGCTGATTATTTTAGGGACACAAAAAATTCACTCACAGCATGGCTGGTTATTGTTTGTTGTCGTTTGATTTTAAGAAGAGCTTCTTGCTCAATGTTTTTAAAGAAATAAGCAACCAATGATGCTGCCAGCTTGTAAATCGTACAAACAATCAATTTTAATGGATGTAATGGTGACAGGTTAACGGGACTTAAGGGTATTCTTCGCCCCAAATTCAATTCAATTTTGCCATGTAAACGAAAATGATTTGTAATGAGTTGTGGTCCAGTTTTCATTCTACAGTGTGGTGATCATTTCGCTTAATTTTCTCTCCTTGGGGTAAACTCATTTCTTTGCCTCTGGAAAAGCAGAATTAAGAGAAAAATCATTCAATACTGCATGAACTGCTTGCTCCATAGGGCCTATTATGTTGAACGTAAAATGAACAAAGGTCACTAAGACCCTCACAAGCTTCTGAATGTAGATGTCCACAGTTTGGCAGTGTTGTTCGAATGTTAAACGATTTATGATGCTTGGACAAACCTTACTGAACTAAAAGGCGCAACACAATTTAATATTCTTAGCTGTCAGATCGCAGTTATCGATAACTCGCATGCAGCTTGTTTACTCTGTCAGAAATTATTTTGTAGGCCTTTGGTGCCCTAAAGAAATGGCTTCACTTCACTTCACTTCACTTTAAAATATTTTCCCTTATAGAAACATTTTTTTTTTTTTTTTTTTTTTTTTTTTTTTTTTTATACAAACAATTGCTATCCAAACTTCTGGCCATAAAAAGCGAAAAAAGAAGGAATTTTAAAAAAATGTTTTTCTTTTTTGCCTCCTGCAATTGAAACCATTTTTGTGAAATAAATTTCAAATGCGTTATGTTGCCGAGTGTACTGGATTTGCTAAAAGTAATAGAAAAAAAAAAACCCCCAAGTGCTGAAGAAAAGTAGAAAAAAAGACGGGAGAATATTGTGAATATGTGTGTGTACGCGTTTTCAATTCAATTGGAAGTTGTTGTCACAACAACGGCAGCCATTCTGCAACTCCCCGTTCGGTTTGATGATTGGTTGGCCATTGTTTTCCTGGAAATAATTTTTCGTTTATTTTTCTTGCCGATTGTTGTTGTTGATGCCAATTGTAACGAAATTTTCGTGTTTATTTTTTCGTGACTTGTTTTGAAATCCATTTTTTGGTTTCCCATTTTTAAAGCTGGTTACAGTCTTTAACAGTTTTTTCACTCAATATAGCCCAAAATAGCCCACAGTTGGATATGACGTGTCAAAGACGATCAATTGTGTGCTTAAGTTTGATGAGGATCTGTCAGACAAACTTAAGGAGGGCATAACCGTAGTGGTACTAAGGGAATGTAGTTACCCGAACGGAGTTAATTGAAAGCTGCAACACTGTTAAGCTCTCTCCTCGACCATATTGTCTTAAACGGCGGAGTATCGAGCGAACTTTCGCATATTCAATCACCCACTGAAATGTAAGGCGTTTCTGAGAAGTTAATTAACTTCATCAAACTTTATAGAGATCCATATTGTCTGAACCCAAGCAAGCTAGCTCCTCCTCTAACACTTATGGTGTGTGTGTTAATTTTATCTATCAGTGGCGGGACCTACAGTTTAAAGTCGATTCCAAACGACAGATTTTTTAGAAAACTTTTCATGGCAAATTAATTAATTAAGTAAAAACTCTGAAGTTTTTGCCAGAAATTTGTTGAGAGGAAGTCGCCTTAAAAATATTTGTTTGTATTTCGTTTTGTTATAGATGTCTGGCCTGGGGTTTAAAGCTAGGCGTCACGTCCAATAAGTCAACACACTACTTACGAGACTACGGCAACTTCAAGTCTACCTAATTGACTGCATATTTGAGTAGTAACAACAAAACAGATGTAGATGGCAACTTCTAGAACCGCACTGTTGATTTGTTATTGTATTTTTTTTCTCATGTAATAATTGTTTCAAAGAAACTAATTTTGTAATCGAAATGGATTTGCATACGTCTTAACATACATGATGAAATTGTGGTCCTTGTTCAAATCTCTTTGGCCTTTGACATGTTCTATTAATGAATTCAGGATGTATCCAAGGTGGTATCCAAGGAAAATAGCAGAGAAGAGGTTTTGTGGTCTCTCTTCCTGGTAGTAGTCATTCTAGCTTCTGCAGAAGTCGCAATCTTCGTGGGATACCCAACTACCCAACTGAACTATACCCAAACCATGTGCGTACATAATTGGTTATTACAACCCTTTAGCCAAGATTACAACCTAGCTTTCTCAACATCACTTATGTTGTTTGTGTTAATTTGTATACATGAGTGGCAGTGGACCTACAGTTTCAAGGCGACTCCGAACGACAAACTTTTGAGAAACTTTTCATGGCAATTTTTTATTTACTCTCAGAATTTTTGCCCGAGATCTGCTGCTACCCTACTGTCAGTAAATATGGTTAAACCTCTATTCGATATACTCTGATAGCAATTGATATAGCAATTGTTTCAGTTTGAAAAGTATGACAGGGACAAGGGATAATCTAAGATTCAACTGCTCGGCAAAGATATCGCATCTGACGTTATGGAGTGATCTGGAACCGTCAGTGAATGCATGCAGACGATGTCCTCTAGGATGTTTACCATTATCCTAAAAGGATGTATCATGTGTAAACAGAAGATTTAGGCATCGTTTAGTCAACAGAAAGATCAAGATAGACTCTGCCCAAGTTATGATTATGTATACAGCTTCTAGAAAACCATGTTGTTGTGTCATACATGTCAGTCTCATACATGGAAATAACGTTCGCAGGGAAATATCCTTATCTTCAAAGCATATATCCTGTATGGAAATCAGATTCAGACACCGTTTAGTCACCAACAGAGATCAAAATGAACAATACCAGAGTCTTTGGCACGTTTACAGCTTCTATAGTTCCAGGTTTTTGTGAAGCTTAGTCTCATTACCGCATTGTTAGTTAACAATGTTTTAGACGAACTACATATACCGTATATGCCGTATTCCAATTCGGGCTTAATGTTGTTGCCAAAATGATTTCGGGAAGTGATGTTGCTGCAAAAATTATATTTTGTTGCTCAACAATTTTGTTGCGCAACATTGTTTCTGTGGTGGATGAAAGAAGAATTTCATGTTTCTGTAAAGTGCTCTTTAAATCAATCAAGTTTTTTATTTATTTCGGGATCAAGTCCAGATGAATTATGTTTAAAAATGTAAACGGAATTGTTGAATGTTTTCTGATTTGTTTTTATTTTTTTTCCCTCTCAACTAGTTTCATATGGCGTGTCTTAATTTACACCATAAAACCCAGAAATTCCAAATTAATTTTAATTTTTTTTATTTATTTTTCTTTTGTTGTTGTTGTTTTTGTGTTTTATTTTTGTACCTTAACAAATACAAAAAAACAGCATAACACCTTGAATTGTTTGTTTACAAATAAAAGTTTTTTTTTGTTTTTGTTTTTGTTTTTCCGTTTATAAACAAACAATTTTTCCCCCTTTTTCTTCCCCTTTTTTAATACAATTTATTTCATATTTGTATGTGTATTAGTGCTTAGGTGTGTTTGTATTTGTGAAAACTTTTTCTAACACTCTCTGAGATATTTTCATTTCATTTCACTTGGTTATCTGTCTGTCTGTCCATTGCTCATCCAATTCTCCTTCTGTTTTTTCCCTTTTTTTTCTATTTCGGTACTTTTGCTTTTTTTGGTACTAAACTTTTCGAGGCCCTTTTTTATGAGGATTTTTTTTTTTTTTTTTTTTTTTTTTTTTTGTTTAAATTATTTGTTTACACACACTGTAGCAGTAGTAGAGAAAAAAAGTTTACTTTGTTTGCTTATACGCAAGTTTTTTTAATTTTATTTGTTTTTGTTGTTGTTGTTGTTGTTGTTGTTGTTGTTTTTTATATAAATTTTTAGTAAACAAATGTAAAAACAAAATGTTTTTGTTTATTTTAATTTATTTTTAGAAAAAATTATTATTTTTATTTACATCTCCCTTACTCACATGCTCTCTTTCTCTTTCTCTCTTCTATTTTCAGGTAAGCAATTTTTGTTAACTTTTACGCCGGTTTTGGTTTTTTTATTTCTGACACTCTGGCAATATTTTTGTAAGTAAACAATCAAAGAAATCATTTCAGTTGAAACACATTTTAGATTACAACCCTTCAGCCAAGATTACAACCTAGCTCATAGCTCACACCACTTCCGGTTATGTGTGTTAATTTTATACATGAATGGTGCGGTATCTGCAGTTTAGTTTAGTCGTCTCCGAACGATAGATTTTTCTGGGAAAGTTTTCCGAGGCAATTTTTTATTTACTCTCGCAAGTTTTTGCCAGAAATCTCCCCGGGGGGAAGTCGCCGGAGATTTCAGATTTCGTTTTTTAAGAGATGATTTCACTGCAGCAGTGATTTCCCTACGCAAACAATGAAATCTACTTTACAGATACATGAGATACACACTCTTGGACCACAAATGTCCCTTTGTTAGACCACACTCGTCCATTAACCCTAGCCCTGAGGTAATTCAGAGATTCTAATGAAGTCGTTTGAACTCTAAAGGTCCATTAACAGCGCACACTTAGATCACATACGTTCCAATAATTCTAGTAATGAGATCAACCAGATCATCAGTCTAATGAAGAACTTCATTAGCGACACACTTAGGCCACATATGTTCCATTGTTATGCCACATTCGTCCATTAACTTTAGTGCTGAGATCATCCAGAGCTGGTGATGAAGAGACTCCTGACTCTGATCATTTCAAACGTCTGCATAATAGACACCCAGATGGGTTCTCTTTCTTCCACATGGCGCTGAGCATGTACACAATTGTTACAGTTTCCTCCTTCACTATCTCTTCACAGTTTCTGCAGAAGCCCTTCCCTTTGCCACGTATGCAAGTCCACATGCATGCCTATAATGCGGTAGTGAATTAAAAAAACTTACTGTGCCTTCTTTTTGGAATTGGAATTTCGAGCAGACTTTTCTTGCCATTACTATCCAACCTTGGTGAGATATGGTGCACTATCCCGTCCACATCCCAAGCTACGCATGTGACATTGACAGACCCAATTACCGCATAGTCAATTATAGATTGGAGGGATTTCAAAAGGTACCAATACGGAGAACTCTTCGACGCTGTATACAAAGAATGCAAAGTTGCCAGACATGAAAATAAGGTAGTATTCATAGAGCGTAGGACAGTGTTGCCATTTAGTTTTGAGTTGTGAGTCTGTCTTTGTGTAGATAACTAACCGAGAATTGTATTAAAAGTGTGGCGTTAAGCACAGTGGTATTGAAAAACAAAACTCGTCAATGTCTTCCAAGGTTTCCATCGAAAGATGTTGTCAATTCCATTTCTTTCATAAGAAATACAGAGGGCGGGACATAGCAATACTACCTGACATTCATGTGTGTTATGTGGGTACTTATGGACCTAAGTATGCGATTTAAGCATGGTATAAATCTGTATGGTGAGCAGAATCAACTGGAAATGAATAAAGGATCTCCATTTACTGGAGTCTAAGTCTAGTGAGAATTCAAAGTAATAAGCAACCTGATGACCTTACCAGAAGGAGAGCTTACGTGCTGCTGATGGAGTCAGAATCTTGTTGTGGATTGTCAAAGACAGTTTGAATAGATATACCCGGATTGCAAGATAGCAAGATTGAGAGTATCGCAGGGTCTTGAGATTATCTAAACTTATGTTGAATTTTTATACTGGAAGAGGGGCCTGACTCTTACAGCGTACTGCTCAGAAACAGCCTGCGAATAGACGACCGGTAATTTTTGCGTCCAAAAAATATTTGTTCAGAATGAAAGTTAACCTCCAGAACACATGCCTACAATACATTTCACAGGGAAACATCCTTACTTAACTGGTCGTAATAACCCTTTAGTCAGGATTACAACCTAGCTGCCCAAACCGTCCACGTTGGGTGTGTTCATTTTATCCGTGAGTGGTGGAACCTACAATTTAATGTCCACTCTGCGCGATAAGAACCTCTCCTTGCAATTTTATTTACTCTCAGAAGTTGTCGAAGAAAATATTTTGTTTCGTTTTGTTTTGTTCGAGATGTCTGAACCTGGAGTGAACCACGTTCTCTTGTCGAATAAGCCAACACACTACCTACTAGACTACGCTGACTTTTTAGACGGAAACACTTGTTTGATTACTAAGTACGAGGCAGGCAGTGGTCTTGTTGATACCGAACGATATCTTGAAGTTCGTCAGGACAACAGAATTAAAGGAGATATGGCGGGCAACCCCGTACAGATTGGGGGTACAGTGCAATAGATGATCTGGTTACAGTACTTTAGTACTAAAGTTGTCTTGTTGATATCGAAAAATGTCCTGAAGTTCATCAGGAAGACATTACGGGCAACCCCATACAGTTTGAGGACAGTGCAATTAATAATCTGGCAACAGTGCTTCACTACACCTTCACACTACTGTACAACAATCTAATACACGTGTTCATTCAGCTAGGGGCTTAACAAA
Organism: Sarcophaga bullata; assembly: GCA_005959815.1. Taxonomy (NCBI): domain Eukaryota; kingdom Metazoa; phylum Arthropoda; class Insecta; order Diptera; family Sarcophagidae; genus Sarcophaga; species Sarcophaga bullata. The sequence goes on along the minus strand of QOCX01000050.1, from coordinate 571,593 downwards.
AGCAATGTAGCTACTTAGGAAGGGATGTTGGTGTGGAAGTATGCCCAAATTTTTTCGTGCGCACTCCTTAATTGATAAAATCTTATGCTGGCGGTCGATTTACTGTGAAAAGAATTTTTATAAGAAAATATTTTCAAAGAGTTGAACTTGAACTAGAACTACGTGTACATTTGTGTCCTTTTTTTTAGAATTTTTAATTGTACAAACCATTGGACGACATTTGCAAATCAATGAAACGAATTGAATGTCATCCAAAGTACTCTGGTGGTGGTCACTTCTTAATTTTTGGCTTCGTTGCTTTTCTGATTCTCTTCATTCTGATTAACGGCAATGGTGGACAAGGCATATACACTTTGACATTGACAATAAGACAGTACGACCACTTTATAGTGGCTACTTGGCAACAATACATTGTTGCAATTCGCATAATGGCTGGCAATCGTCTTTTGATGGTGATGATTGTGGTAATAAGCGTTTCGCTGGTTAAAATCAAATGCCCAGCGGGCAATACAACATTCGAAATGTTATGTACTCTGGCAGGCAAACACCACATACTCGAGCCAAAAAAGAAATGAAAACCGCTTCAAAACAAATTGGTTTAAAACTGTTTTATTTAAGGCGGCATGGATTACATTGCCGTGGCTATTATAGTCGCAAGGCAGCGTTTGTTGTGTTTTGCGCGTTTGTTGGTTGAGTTTTTTGGGCAAGTCAACCAACGGAAATCTCTGTTCAAGGTTTTTCATTGTGTTTTTAACATTTTTAGCCAGCCACATGCATACAATTGCCAACAAAAGTAAAAGAACACCAAAGAAGTCTACGAAATAAAACAAGAAAAAAAAGTTAGGTTTGGTTTGGTTTGGTACGCTCGAGGCTAAAGGTCATGTGCGTGAAAGTTTTTTTATTTGCTTTTTTTTGCTTTTCATTTTCTTTTATTCGTTTTCTTTTATGAAAATAAATGGCAAATAAAACTTAATGCGACACAACCTTAAGGAAAATATTAAAATTTTATTGAAAGAAAAAAATTTTACGACAGAACCAACGCAGGAAAGGAAAAAATTTTTTTCCATAATTTTATGCCTGACCTAGAAAATGTTGATGACCTTTAAAGAAAAACGAAAAAAATGTAAATTAAAAATCGGCTGTTACAGTTATCGATAACTATGAGATTGACAGCTGAACTGGTAAACAGTGTTGACATGTCTGCTTATCATTCTGTTGCTTAAATTCAGTTGCACGTGATCATTCCTAGATGGCAGTATCAACAAGATATCTGTTAACATAGTGCCCTCAGTAAAATGATGCATAAATCAGCCTGTGGACTCCAATTTAAGCAACAGATTTTGAAAACCGTAGTTAGAAAGACGCCATAGTCTAGTAGGTAGTGTGTTGTAGTGTTAGACATGAGGCCACGGTTCAAACCCCCAGATTAGACAACTCTTACACACTGAAATATGAAAATATATTTTTACGGCGTCATCCTCTCAGCAGATTCTGAGAGCAAAAACTCCTGAGTGTAAATAAAAAATTGCAAGGAAAAGTTTCTCCAGAAAAAAAACTGCTTTTCGGAGTCGACATTAAACTGTAGGTTCAGCCAGTTGTAGTGGCATGAGAAGCTAGGTTGTAATCCTAACTTAGGGTTGTAATGATCAATTATGTATGAATGTAGTTAGACATCGAGATGCACCACAAAATTCATCGGAAAAAGTCCTCGTTAATCCCCTTCAATTGAAATTTAAAAAATTTCGTGTTCCTTTCCTTCAAATTTAAGTTGAAAAATTTTGTCTCCTCCAGCCATTCAATTCCGATTTACGCAATCGTAGTTAGTGAATCTCGATCCACTTAAAAGTGGTTCTTCCCTTAAAATTTAAAAGTTTCGAGTTCCTTTCCTTCAATTTAATTTCATAAAATTTTGCCTTCATTTTTGACCAAAATTAAGTAACAGGAGGGGCAAGTGTTTTTTTTTTTTTTATTATTTCACTGTCACCCTGTCACATTTAAAGTTTGTTTTGCTTTGCGTCACACAATGATTTGTTACTTACGGTCACTGATGTTTCGGTGTTTCTTTCATTCACGCTGTTTTATTTGTTTCCTTCCAGTTCCTTTGGTTTCTATTTTTTTTTTACGCATAAGTTTGTCAGTGTGTCGTTGATGAAAATGAAAATCTACTGCTGATCTAAAGTCCAAGCAAAAGCCTTAAAAAAAACTACGAACTAACAACTCAACTTGATTTATTTGCTTAAAGAACGAGGTTAGGTTGGAAAGTGCAGGCAAAAAGGATGTTGTTTAGTTGGATACGAGTTCTTTTTATTAATTTGTTGTTCATTTCTCACAAACATTGAGTATCTTATAGAGTAACAGGTCGAATAAGTATCAAGCTGGGTATCCATGGGTCAAAATTTTGAGGCCATAAATTGCATCAGTCGCCTAAAATTTGCCATTCAGATGGCAAGTTTGCTGATTCAGAAGTTCAATGTAAAGAAGAGAATTCACCGCAGTCTTAGTCGTAGTAGGTAGTGTTTTATCTAAGTAGCTGAGAGACCGTGGTGCAAACCCCAGCTCAAACATTTGAAAATATGCAGAAAAAAGGGCTCTTGGAAAGATTAGGTCAGATTAAAGTGGTTGCCTTGATTATCAAGTCAAACTTAAGTACGCTTAGCGGTCCGTTATGACGTCACAGGCAGTTGTAAGTTTGAAAGTTGATGAAGCATTCAAATGTCAAAAGTGTTCTCAGTTGCTGATATTGAATATTTGTAGGAGAAGTGTAGGTGTGGTCCCGCCATTATGGGCTTTATATGCTAAAACGTAGGGGAACTTGGGACGCTCGTAAACTAGAAGTCTAACCAATTCGATGTTAATGTTGATTAGTTCTGTAATATGCTTAACTCTTTAAATTGCATGTCAAGAGAGTTCATCGAAAAATATTGTTCCCTACTGGGGACTAAGATTAGGAAGATAGGAATAAAAGCAGGACTATTTATTTACAGGGTCTCGATAGTGCTTATTCACCCAATTTTTTTTTTAATATTTAATCTTCGCAAAGAATGCTGGTTACATTCTGGAAGTTGCCAAGGCAATCTAAAATCACTTTTCTTTATAACACATATTCTGACAAGGTCGATCCTATCCCCTAAGGCTGATATTGTTGATCATGTAATCGTGTAAGCTTTGTGTGACAAAGATATTCAATGGAAACTACAGTACATGTTAAAAGTAGACGTTTGCTCCATGTCAGACAGATTTTAAGTTCACAACTGCAGACGGGACGCATCCCCTTACCCCTTTACTCAGTTTTTGTGTAGCAGTTATGTTTTGAAGACCTGTGAACAGCACTATTTTATAATCTGGAGACTAACCTAACTCCTTTATTATGACAATACTTTGGTTTAAAAATACGATGAGATCCGGTATTAGTAGTACACACATAATTGACCCTTATAACCCTTTATTCAGGGTTGCGGCATAGTTTTTCACACCTTTTATGTTGTGCGTGTTAATTTTTTTTATCCATAAGCGGCTAGGCCTACAGTTTTAATAGTCGACTACGAACAATAGATTTTTAAGAAACTTTTCATGGCAATTTCTGATTTACTCTGAGAGTTTTTGCCAGAAATCCGCAGAGAGGAAGTCGCCGAAGAAATATTTTTATGATCTGGGGTTTGAATCATAGACTCACATGTAATAAGCCAACATACTGCCTACTAGACCACGGCGGTATAAGCTGCTCGTCTTTTCAATTTATTCCCTGCCAACAAAAGCTAAAAACCAACCCTCGTATATGGTAACAAAAAAATTTTTCCCGGGCATACTGTTTTCTTTCTCTACCCACAAGAAGAAAGTTCGTCACACAAAACTCCTGAATATCCTGACAAAATTTTGAGCTGCTGCTTGTGTTCGTCATTGTACACAGTTTGGTGTTGTGTGTTTGTGTTGGTGTATGAGGGTTGAAATTTATTTGAATTTTTATTTTTAAAACATTTCGTGTTCAAGTCGCTGAAAATAGTTACGCTTCCGTTTCCGTGTATGGTGTATGTGTTTGTGTATGTGCATGTAGATTAGTCGCTTCAGTTTAATTTTAGAATTTTGAAAAAAGAAGCGTCAAATGATTGCACGTTACCATAGATTTTTAGCGCTAGCACTCTTAAGATGTGCAGGCCATCTTATGTAATTGACTTTAATATGCTGCCCGCTCCCCCCTTTCTCTCTCTCTCTCTTTGAATTCGTAATTTTATTGCCCTGGTTTTTGTAAAACTAAAATCCTTTCGTTTGCAATGAGCTTTAAACACAATTAAGGAAGTAAATCCCAGTTTCGATTTAAAATTAAACGGGGACAGGGGTGGCCTGAGCGCTCTCGCCCGCTGTCTCTCCCTCTCTGTGTTCCCTTTCTCCGTGTGTATATGTTTTGAAGTTGTTGTCCCAAGTTATTAGAAAGTTTCAGTTTTTAGGTTTTGATTACTTATTCAACTATTTATTTAAATTAGTTGTTGTTGTCGTTGTTGTTGTTGTTATTGTTCTGTGTGGCAGGTTAAGACTGTTGCAAGTAACCCTCTTTTCCCTTTTCCCCTTTTCTTCTTTTTAATTCATTTCATTTGCCATCAACATCATGTTGATGTTGGCCTGCAACAAATCCAATGGAAACTTTAAATTGGCCACAGTTTTCTTCTTGTTTTTTTTCTTTCCTTGGCTTGCCTCTGAAGTAAGTTCATCATCATCATGATTATCATGGCATCCTAGCATCCTGGCATTATTATGGCATATGGAAACTTACAACTCCATAGGCAATTAAACAGATTTAAAGTTTATAATGAAAGCCAACTGCTGCTGCTCCTCCAGCTCTTGCTGCAATTTAATATTGTATTACGAATGAATGAAGTACGATAGACCAACTAAATGGGGGGAACTGCCAAAGGGCCAAACAATACTAAATAAAAATGTGCAGAAAGATGTTTGATTGCTTAAGTGGTCTCCAGATGAAGTTTTCCAACGTCGACTGTCTATAGAAATGAAAAGTTTTTTTCTGTTGCTGAAAAAAGTAAAAGTAATTGGAATCATTTTTGCCCATCATTTAATTATACTTTCCGGATAAAAAAACTTATAATTTCAGAGTAATTGAAGCCATTTTGGTCAAAAAAAAATTTTAATTTACGAGGGAAAAAAATTTAAAAAAAAATTTACCAATCCATGCCTCTTATAAACATTTGCACCACAATTGAACGCATTAGATATGCAATATGTTTGATGCCCATGTACTTCAAACATAGTCTGTAAAGTGTTCAAATACAGAAATTAAGGGAAGAAATTCTCTTTAAGAGGGGAACTTCACCTTAAATGGGGAATATCACAATACGTGTGAACAACTTCACGTTAAATAGGGAACTTCAGCTTTTAATCAGTGATTCTGTTCAGTTAGAGTTCAAACACAGCTTCACAGAACTCTCCAAAATAACAACTATAAAAACTTCACCTTAACGGGAAAAATAATAAAAGATGGGGAAAATCACCATAAATGGGAATATCAAAAAGCAACTTCATGTAGTGAAGAAAAAAAGAGAGAGAGGAAAACGGAGAAAGTTAAAAGGACAACACATAAACAGTAAATATATTGTTATTAATAGAGGAGGAATATGAATGGGCACACACTAAAAAATAAAGACTTCACCCGATCCTTATGAATATATATAATACAAAACAAAAATTTAAATTATACGTGCGTAGCTTGTATAGTTGCCCACATGTTGAAAAATATAAAAGAAATCGTGCTTAAATAATTAAATCAGAATCAATACAAATCGAAATGCGAAATTTAAATCCAAATCCAATTCAAAGGCAATATCTTTCGATTAGGCCAGATAGACATACATATTTACCTAAATGGTCATTACAACCCTTCAGTCAGGATTACAACCTAACTTCTCATACCACCACTTATGTAGTGTGAGTTAAATTTATAAATGACTGGCGGACCTACAGTTTAAAGTCGATTCCCTATGACCGATTTCTACTGAAAGGAAGTTTGAACCGCGGCAGCACGTCTAATAAGCCAACACACCTACTAGATTACGCCAGCCATCCTCATGCTAATTGACTGCAACAATTTCATTTAATGCTGCAAACCGTGCTGTTTCGTGAACGACCCAAGTCTTACTCAAAATTTTACAAGACATAAAGCTCTCTTGATCACATTGTAAGACGTTCTCTGTTGAACGGAATTTTCATCGAGTATAATAATCTATTTGTCTGGTCTTAGATAAGCTTTACTAAGAAACAAAATATCTTAGTGAGATAGACAGTCTTGTTTGAAGGTTTCTTCTTTCATCGAATGAAGAGAACTAAAGGAATAGACTTTTATTCACTTATTTTGTATTTATTTACCTTTCTGACCTTAATAACACGTTTGCCGATTTCAGACTGTCGTAGCACATCAATTCAGGTGCATCTGCTTTGTAAGATTCGTCAGTTGGCTTCAACAATCAGTGTCAGGGTTTTCTCAATTGGTTCCCTCCAACGCTGTTGAGATAGTCCACTATGCCGCTACCCTCTGATTTTCGCATCAAACATTCATTTCGCTTGAAAGTAATTAGCCGAACGTTCACGGAGAGTAGCGAAACGTACCGGGACCATACGTTCATTTCCAACATGTAAAAGGCAATCAGAACGATTACCCAACCGTAATGGAATTCACTAAGCATTTGCATACTCTTCACAGAACTCTCCAAAATAACAACTATAAAAACTTCACCTTAACGGGAAAAATAATAAAAGATGGGGAAAATCACCATAAATGGGAATATCAAAAAGCAACTTCATGTAGTGAAGAAAAAAAGAGAGAGAGGAAAACGGAGAAAGTTAAAAGGACAACACATAAACAGTAAATATATTGTTATTAATAGAGGAGGAATATGAATGGGCACACACTAAAAAATAAAGACTTCACCCGATCCTTATGAATATATATAATACAAAACAAAAATTTAAATTATACGTGCGTAGCTTGTATAGTTGCCCACATGTTGAAAAATATAAAAGAAATCGTGCTTAAATAATTAAATCAGAATCAATACAAATCGAAATGCGAAATTTAAATCCAAATCCAATTCAAAGGCAATATCTTTCGATTAGGCCAGATAGACATACATATTTACCTAAATGGTCATTACAACCCTTCAGTCAGGATTACAACCTAACTTCTCATACCACCACTTATGTAGTGTGAGTTAAATTTATAAATGACTGGCGGACCTACAGTTTAAAGTCGATTCCCTATGACCGATTTCTACTGAAAGGAAGTTTGAACCGCGGCAGCACGTCTAATAAGCCAACACTACCTACTAGATTACGCCAGCCATCCTCATGCTAATTGACTGCAACAATTTCATTTAATGCTGCAAACCGTCTGTTTCGTGAACGACCCAAGTCTTACTCAAAATTTTACAAGACATAAAGCTCTCTTGATCACATTGTAAGACGTTCTCTGTTGAACGGAATTTTCATCGAGTATAATAATCTATTTGTCTGGTCTTAGATAAGCTTTACTAAGAAACAAATATCTTAGGTGAGATAGACAGTCTTGTTTGAAGGTTTCTTCTTTCATCGAATGAAGAGAACTAAAGGAATAGACTTTTATTCACTTATTTTGTATTTATTTACCTTTCTGACCTTAATAACACGTTTGCCGATTTCAGACTGTCGTAGCACATCAATTCAGGTGCATCTGCTTTGTAATGATTCGTCAGTTGGCTTCAACAATCAGTGTCAGGGTTTTCTCAATTGGTTCCCTCCAACGCTGTTGAGATAGTCCACTATGCCGCTACCCTCTGATTTTCGCATCAAACATTCATTTCGCTTGAAAGTAATTAGCCGAACGTTCACGGAGAGTAGCGAAACGTACCGGGACCATACGTTCATTTCCAACATGTAAAAGGCAATCAGAACGATTACCCAACCGTAATGGAATTCACTAAGCATTTGCATACTCTTCACAGAACTCTCCAAAATAACAACTATAAAAACTTCACCTTAACGGGAAAAATAATAAAAGATGGGGAAAATCACCATAAATGGGAATATCAAAAAGCAACTTCATGTAGTGAAGAAAAAAAGAGAGAGAGGAAAACGGAGAAAGTTAAAAGGACAACACATAAACAGTAAATATATTGTTATTAATAGAGGAGGAATATGAATGGGCACACACTAAAAAATAAAGACTTCACCCGATCCTTATGAATATATATAATACAAAACAAAAATTTAAATTATACGTGCGTAGCTTGTATAGTTGCCCACATGTTGAAAAATATAAAAGAAATCGTGCTTAAATAATTAAATCAGAATCAATACAAATCGAAATGCGAAATTTAAATCCAAATCCAATTCAAAGGCAATATCTTTCGATTAGGCCAGATAGACATACATATTTACCTAAATGGTCATTACAACCCTTCAGTCAGGATTACAACCTAACTTCTCATACCACCACTTATGTAGTGTGAGTTAAATTTATAAATGACTGGCGGACCTACAGTTTAAAGTCGATTCCCTATGACCGATTTCTACTGAAAGGAAGTTTGAACCGCGGCAGCACGTCTAATAAGCCAACACACCTACTAGATTACGCCAGCCATCCTCATGCTAATTGACTGCAACAATTTCATTTAATGCTGCAAACCGTCTGTTTCGTGAACGACCCAAGTCTTACTCAAAATTTTACAAGACATTAAAGCTCTCTTGATCACATTGTAAGACGTTCTCTGTTGAACGGAATTTTCATCGAGTATAATAATCTATTTGTCTGGTCTTAGATAAGCTTTACTAAGAAACAAAATATCTTAGGTGAGATAGACAGTCTTGTTTGAAGGTTTCTTCTTTCATCGAATGAAGAGAACTAAAGGAATAGACTTTTATTCACTTATTTTGTATTTATTTACCTTTCTGACCTTAATAACACGTTTGCCGATTTCAGACTGTCGTAGCACATCAATTCAGGTGCATCTGCTTTGTAAGATTCGTCAGTTGGCTTCAACAATCAGTGTCAGGGTTTTCTCAATTGGTTCCCTCCAACGCTGTTGAGATAGTCCACTATGCCGCTACCCTCTGATTTTCGCATCAAACATTCATTTCGCTTGAAAGTAATTAGCCGAACGTTCACGGAGAGTAGCGAAACGTACCGGGACCATACGTTCATTTCCAACATGTAAAAGGCAATCAGAACGATTACCCAACCGTAATGGAATTCACTAAGCATTTGCATACTCTTCACAGAACTCTCCAAAATAACAACTATAAAAACTTCACCTTAACGGGAAAAATAATAAAAGATGGGGAAAATCACCATAAATGGGAATATCAAAAAGCAACTTCATGTAGTGAAGAAAAAAAGAGAGAGAGGAAAACGGAGAAAGTTAAAAGGACAACACATAAACAGTAAATATATTGTTATTAATAGAGGAGGAATATGAATGGGCACACACTAAAAAATAAAGACTTCACCCGATCCTTATGAATATATATAATACAAAACAAAAATTTAAATTATACGTGCGTAGCTTGTATAGTTGCCCACATGTTGAAAAATATAAAAGAAATCGTGCTTAAATAATTAAATCAGAATCAATACAAATCGAAATGCGAAATTTAAATCCAAATCCAATTCAAAGGCAATATCTTTCGATTAGGCCAGATAGACATACATATTTACCTAAATGGTCATTACAACCCTTCAGTCAGGATTACAACCTAACTTCTCATACCACCACTTATGTAGTGTGAGTTAAATTTATAAATGACTGGCGGACCTACAGTTTAAAGTCGATTCCCTATGACCGATTTCTACTGAAAGGAAGTTTGAACCGCGGCAGCACGTCTAATAAGCCAACACACCTACTAGATTACGCCAGCCATCCTCATGCTAATTGACTGCAACAATTTCATTTAATGCTGCAAACCGTCTGTTTCGTGAACGACCCAAGTCTTACTCAAAATTTTACAAGACATAAAGCTCTCTTGATCACATTGTAAGACGTTCTCTGTTGAACGGAATTTTCATCGAGTATAATAATCTATTTGTCTGGTCTTAGATAAGCTTTACTAAGAAACAAATATCTTAGTGAGATAGACAGTCTTGTTTGAAGGTTTCTTCTTTCATCGAATGAAGAGAACTAAAGGAATAGACTTTTATTCACTTATTTTGTATTTATTTACCTTTCTGACCTTAATAACACGTTTGCCGATTTCAGACTGTCGTAGCACATCAATTCAGGTGCATCTGCTTTGTAATGATTCGTCAGTTGGCTTCAACAATCAGTGTCAGGGTTTTCTCAATTGGTTCCCTCCAACGCTGTTGAGATAGTCCACTATGCCGCTACCCTCTGATTTTCGCATCAAACATTCATTTCGCTTGAAAGTAATTAGCCGAACGTTCACGGAGAGTAGCGAAACGTACCGGGACCATACGTTCATTTCCAACATGTAAAAGGCAATCAGAACGATTACCCAACCGTAATGGAATTCACTAAGCATTTGCATACTTCTCGAGTGCTATAAACGTGCGTACGTTCCGTTACGTTACGTAAACGTTTGGGTAATCTTACCTTAACGTTACATGTTAGTTACATGTTAGTGTCGAGGAGTACATGCTGCTCATTGTTGGTATGGATTCAGAAATCATTAATAATTCGCAAAGAACCGAGAATATTTCGTAGAAATTTTTGCTCAAATACAGCCAAAGCTAGTACTGGAGCACGATTTACAAAGAAACTTAAAAAAAACAAGTTGCCCAGTGTAAGTCTTTTAAATACTTTTGCCAGCCGTTCATTGAACTCTTATTTGCTTGTCCCAAAAATATCTGTAAATACACGGAAAATCAATAGCTTTCGACGAATCGCTGTGATATCGCTGTTGTTGGTTGGTTGTTATTGTTTATCGAAATGCCGTTATTTATGCCATATTTTTCGCAAACAGAAAAAAAAAATTAACAGAAAAACTTATTGCCGCGGAATAATTGTGCCATAAAATTATTGAAAATCAAAATTTTGTTTTAATTTGGCATCATGCGTTCCTACTGAACACAATGCGAAAAGAAACACAAGCTATGAACCCCCCTCCCCCCAATTAACAATGATTGAACGTATGTACATGGCATGGGATTACCTTGTAAAAATCAAATTAAATTTTCAATTTTAATTTTGATTTTTATTGCAGCACACGTTGCAACGATGAGGTGAAAGGGGGTGGGGAGAGTAGTAGGAGGAGTATAAAATGATTTGTTGTGCTTGTGCCAGTGTTGTGTTCGGGAATATGATTATGAGGGCAAGGAGGGCGCATTTAAGCAGAATGTAAAATTCTTCTATTTTTTTTTCTCGTTTGTTATCGAGAAGTGTTGTTGGCTCGTTTTCCAAAATGGACACGTTGTTTACAATATTACACGAGCGTGACTACTCTGGTGGTGTTGAGTATTGTGAGATGAATTGTTTAGTTGTGGATCTCTACTGGGGTTCTAAGATGCGAGTATGTTACGAGAGGTACTTTCGTTCTTTCGTTGTATAATACCACGAGCGTGACTACTCTGCTGATGTTGGGTATTGTGAGGTCAATTGCTTCACTGCGGATCTCTACTGGGGTTCTAAGATGTTAGTATGTTACGAGAGGTACTTTCGTTCTTTATATGTGTGATGTGATACGGTGCGTGATAATAAAATATTTGGAGGAGGAAAATTATTTAAAGCCTCGTTGTTCGAATGAATTAACTCACCTAGATTAACCTATGATTCTTAATGTTTAACTCCAGTTAATAAGCAAAGTGTCTTTTCCCAAGCGGTAAATTTCTTACTATGACGTCACATCTCACCATTAAGCTATTGGCTCTGTTGAAACGAATATTATGTGAATAAGGAAAATTTCTTTTGAAGCTGTCCCTATGGATAGTTTTATACCAGAAGGAGTAACACTGAAAGAAATGTCATTGCATTTAGAAAACTGCTAAACAAACAAGCATTTCTTGTTAAATCGTGGAGTGTAGTTTCGGCTATGTTAAGTTCAAGCCGCAAAACTATAATAAAAAAAATAACTTTTTTATTCGAACCTAGAAAGGCGCCTATCATGAAGTCTTCTTAAAAATAATTTACGATCAGAATTGCCGCTTCTTTTATATGAAAACTTCTGTACCATAAACGATAGAAACATTATTCATAAACGGGTGCCTATTAGCACTACTCAGGCCCACTGCCACTGCGGTTGTTCAGAGAACAGAGAGACCAGGCCTATCATGTGCTTAGCAGATATTCTTTGTTTTAGGCGAGTATTTTCAAAATATTTTCAGCAATCAGATCAGGAACTTAGGTCCGTTTTCCTAAAAATATTTTCTTTCTACTCCATGTCCTTGCCAGATTAATTTCTGATCAGACAATTTCACCACGATAAGACCATTTTATCGGGTTTTAACTTCCCTACAATATAACGCCGACTCCGCACGATAGGTTTGTGAAATCTTTCATGATAATTTTATTCTTCACTTTATAGAGTTTTTGCCAGAAGCCTTCTGAGAGAGGAAGTCGCCTTAAGAAATATTTTTTTTCATAGTTCTTACAAGAAGACTATTGAGAGAGGCAGTAACAGAAAGAAAATTTTTTCATAGTTTTTACAAGAAGGCTACTGAGAGAGGAAGTCGCCTTAAGAAATATTTTTTTCAAAGTTCTTACAAGACTTCTGATGGAGGATGTCGCCTTAAGGAATATTTTTTTTCATAGTTTTTACAAGAAGATTGCTGAGAGGGGAAGTCGCCTTAAGAAACACTCTTTTCTTATTTCGTTTTGTTCGACATGTCTGCGCTGAGATTTGAAGCACTCAACTAATCAGTTGCAGACCTTGCGCTGACCGACTTCTTACTCTTCCCTGGCTTTGGTAGGACTTGGTCAGTACAGGGACTGCATCCACCTGTGGTGTCACAACGGGCCGCTATGCATGCTCAAGTGAGCCTTTTGATACCAGAGACTACCACTCCGACCTAACCTACTAGACTTTCTTTGTGGTTTTCAAATCATTAAGGCGCTTCAATATGGTCCCAATAGTACCACTTGAAGACCCAATAATACCCGTTGAAGACCCTGTACCCACCTACTGAGAATAATATCCATAAGAAATCCGACCAATAATATGAAAACAGACTGAAATACTCTACTATAGCCTCGGGTGTCTTAAAGGAATAATTAAAGAAATAATAAGGAGTTTAGGTTTGAGAACGTGTACTTGTCATTGGGAGCAAGTACAATACCCAGAGAGGATAAAATGGCCTCTTGTAAGGAGTATTGTTTTCATTTGTTTACTAAAATAAAAAAAATTCATAACAAATACTTTTCCTCCTACCCAATATTTTATTACATCTACAAGCACCAGGAACAAAAAATATTTTGAAATAATTGAAGGCTATTGTGTTTATTTGATAGCAAAAAAAAATTACAACAAAAAATAAATCAAATTGTATTGTATTGTATTGTATATCATTGCGTTGTTGTTGTTATCGTTGCTTGTTTTTTTTTTGTTCATTCTTTTGTGAAAATTCTAAAAAGAATTTCAAATATTTTGCCTTTTCGTGTTATTCTCCCTTGTTATTACGTCTGTTTTTTTTTTCTTCTGCTTCTTCTTTTTTTTTGTTCGCAATTTGCAACCATCAAAAATACAATCGAATAAATATTTCGACTGAATTATTCGGATTTAATAAAAAAAAATAAGAGATTACAGTGGAGTTCAGGGGTTTTTTGTGGTACCCTACAGCATACTTTATCGTTGGAATATCGTAACCAGAACATAGGAATAACATTTCTAGGCCGATAAGCTGGCTAAAGTCAATTAACACAACATAATTGGGCTTTAAAACCCTTCAGAGTGAAGGGATTACGACCTAACCTCACACATCACTTATGTTACGTGTGTTAATTTCACATGCACGAGTGGCGGGGGACCTACAGTTTAGAGTCGATAGATTTTTTGAGAAACTTTTCATGTCAATTCTATTTACTCTCAGAGTTTTTGCCAGAAATCCGCTGAGAGGTAAGCTATTGTCTGACCTTGGTTTGAAACAATGGTCCTCACGTCTAATAACCCAACTCACTACTTACTACACCACGGCGACTTCCATCAAAGTCGCTACAGAGCTTGCAATTTCCGCACTGTTGCGGTAATAGGCATTTGCATTGGCGTAGTTAAACTGGTTATACTCTGTATAAGGAGTATAAGGAGTCTCAAGTTCGTTGGCAGCATGAGGTTACGTGCAGTATTGCTAGACACAACGGGAGTAATCTCGTTAAGATCATATCTTGTTCTCTTGAATTGCATGACCGTGGATAGTACTCTTGTAGTTCTTATCATCCATTGTCCCTTTGAAACGTCCATGCTCGACATTGCCTTGCATGATTTTGCCCGAAACATTAAATCTGATGACACCGTAGTCTAGTAGGTACTCAAGTTTATTGGCCGCCTAAAATAACGTACAGTATGGATGCAGTTCCTATACTGCCCAAGTTCTATCAAAGTAAAGGACGAGAAAGAAGTCGGTCAGCACAAGGGCTGCACCAAGAATAGCTAGCTACAATGGTTCCAATCGGCCACTGTCCCTTTGAAACGTCCATGCAGATATACTCGACATTCCCTCGCATGATTTTGTCAGAAACACCAAATTTGATGACACCGTAGTCTAGTTTGTTCTCAAATTCGTTGGCAGCTTAAGACTACGATAAGATCATATTTTTTCCTCTTGAATTGCATAACCATGAATAGCTAGGTTAGGTTAGGTCGCAGTGGTAACCTCAGATATTAAAAGACTCACTTGAGCACGCATAGCGGCCCGTTGTGCCGTCACAGGTGGACGCAGTCCCTGTACTGACCAAGTTCTATCAAGGCCAGGGACTAGGAAAAAGTCGCAAGGGCTGCACCATAGATAGCTAGCTGCAATGGTACTAATCGGCCGCTGTCCCTTTTAAGCATACATGCAGACTTACTCGATATTTCCCCGCATTATTTTGTCAGAAACATAAAATCTAATGACACCGTAGTCCAGTAGGTAGTGTGTTGGCCTATTAGATGAGATTCCGTGGTTCAAACTGCACCGAATGTGAGAAACAAATACTTCTTAGGCGACTTCCCCTCTTAGCTAGTAGCTGTTTGGCAAAAATTCGTGAAAGTAAATTAAATTGCCATTCACTTTAAACTGCCAACCCTGACATCCATGAATAAAAATTTAATACACACAACATAGATGGTATGGGAAGCTGTATTTACTTTCTAGGCAAGAGCTTCAATATCAGAGTTCAAGTTCAAGTTCAAGTTCAATGTGGAAAAAATATTTCCAGAAAATCTCGTGAGAGTGAAATAAAATTGCCCTGAAAAGTCTCTCTCTCAAAAATTTGTCTTTCGGAATCGACTTTGAACTGCAGGTCCGTCCTGACATTCATGAATAAAAATTAATCTGGGTGGTATGAGAAGCTAGGTTGTAATCCTGACTAAAGCTGGTTGTAGTATTTAGTGTATCAGCTTGCAAGAAGAGAGTTTTGTAAGTTCAAACCTTTGCTCTGACATTTCAATCACGTTGCCTTATTAGACGTTTTATATACGATGAGTTTAAGTCCCATGTAGGGTGGTTAGTGTGGTATAGAGTGTGTAGAGTTGAATACTCTTACTCCTATATCCTTTCAATTCATCTTCCGTTTAATAAAAGTGATGACTTTTGAAATTGTTGGATTTCAGTTTTTAAAACTTTCCTTATTAATCTGCCAGGATCATCAAAATCCTGGTAGATTTGCAATTTTCCTACGCTTTTATATTTCCAATAAACATTTCATAATCCAATCCAACAATCCAATTTTATAGATTTTTTCAATTTTTTTCAATTTTTTTTTTGTTTTTAATTTATTTCTCTTGTTGTAGTTGTTGTTGTTGTTGTTGTTGTTCATTTCATTTCATAAATTTTAATTTTTTTTTTCATGTTTTTCTGTGTGTTAAGCCATAACAAAAAATTTAATCTTTTTAAAACGGGTTGATAAAGAGTTCTTTAGTGTAGTTTATGGGAAGTTATGCTCTACTACCGTGTATGTGCCACTTTTATGTCACTGACTGCTAAGGTGGAGAGAGAGAGAGAGAGAGAGTATTTTCTCTTTCATACTACGTAGTAGTATACTTGACATGTGTGTGTATAATCAAATTGACAATATTTCAATATAAAAGGATTTATGCATGTTGTTCTCAGCAATGAAACAGGGTGCAGCCAAATATATTTGGACAATTTTTTTCACAATTTCAAAAACCTTTTTTAGTTGCTGTACCTTAGTAACTATTAAGAAAACAATTGCGTCATCGCGTTTAACCTAGGAACCCAACAGTTATCATCATTTTTTTTAGGTTTGTAAGTGAGCTTGTGGTCGCCATAGCTTTTTTTTTTGTCTTGGGCCGGAGCTAGGAATCTTCGAAAGACACTTTTATTCCAACAAAAAAAGTGCACGATTCTCATACACTTGTGCCTACGTACTAAACCCATACCCTACACCTTCAATCACTCTACCCCGCGGTACTATCGTAAGGTATTACTTCACAGAGCGCTCAAATTCAAATTTCACCTTCGTTCCTCTAACCTTCGAGTTCCAGCATAACTTCAGTCATTCTCTGGCTGTATTGGCTCCATAGAATCCTAGAATTCATTATCTCTTCCATAAGCCGTTTTGGTACAAAACTCGTTTCACCCGGTCATCTAAATCTGGGGCGGCATGTTAGAATATGCTCCGCATCGTCCTCCTCATCTACACAGTCTTGCCAAATAGGGGAAGTATCATGTCCAAATCTATCCAAGTACTTCCTGAAGCATCCATGACCAGTTAGGAACTGGCTCACGTAGTAGTTCAGCTCGCAATGATTGCTCTCCATGCAAGGGGTTATATCAGGGTCAAGGCGAATTGTCCATTTTCCCTTTCAACTGTTCTCCCATCGTGACTGCCATTTGTGAATGGAAGTCCTTCGTTCCTCCGCTTTTATAGTTGCTACTTGTTCTGGGTACTCGAGACGGCGATAGTATATCCGCTTCATCAGACACTGTCCTGAAGCGGTCTAATTGCGCTTAGACGATAGACCGAGGACAGTTTCCTCCTTGTCGTCCCCATGGAGACTGTGAACACAAATTTTAGTTTAAAAACCAAAGACACAAACCCATATTTTTTTTAGCATTGCCAACCCTACTCAAACCCTTAAACAGGCAAAGTGTGTCCTTCATTTCATTTCATTCCATTTCATTTCATTTTAGAAGTGAAACCCTATTATTTAATTGTCCGCTTTGAGATGGCCACACACTGTGAGGGGTTATAATAAAATTAGTTTGAAAGAAAAACTGTATACGTTTTTTTTATTTTTTTCTGATTTGACAACATAATCCATCTGATATGATATGCCACTCATTAATACACATACACACACACACACACCAACTAAATAAAACTTTCTCATATACAAACACATTCACTCACGACTCATTCGAATACCCTGATCAATTCTTTTAATTCCTGCTTACATACATGCATACATACATTCTATGATTACTTTTTTTTATTAAGAATTTGTACGGGTGTGTGTGTGTGGGAGAGAAAGTTAGTTTGTAAGAGTATTGATTGGCCAACTCAATTAGTTGCACAGTATTGTTGGCGAATTAATCTTGTGCCATAAAAACTAAAAAACAAGAACAAGAAACAAAAGAAAATTATAAACGATGAAGTTCAGATACATAGGTGCCCTACAGCAGTTAATTACGGGCTAGGGTTGACTATGGTTGTGGTTTACTTATAAACTTGGTTCTGAGAGGTATTGCTTGTAGGAATGGAAGGAATCGTGATAGAAGACGTGGCAGTAATAAGAACCGATTTTCAGACCAAATTCTGCTGTCGAAAGGTGGTGGACTCGGGGTTGACACAGCCAAAACGGGGGATTCAAGCTCCCTGAATGTGCCACTCTTCTATTGCTACCAATAGGGTATCGCTCCCCCTATTCAATAACGCTTAATGTCTTGGAATTATGGGTTAGGTTAGGTCGAAGCGGTAGCTTTGATTGTCAAAGCTCACTTGAGCACGCATAGCGGCCCATTGTAATGCTACTGGTAAGCTCAGTTCCAGTACTGACTTAATTAATACGGCACCATATGCCAGAGGCGTGCTTTCTCTCTGGATTGGAAATTCTTATTCCAAATAATGTCCTGTAAAGCGGTGAAGAGCTCCCAAAAGGGCATCGGTACATACATGTTACGGTTGGGTTGAAACTGCTACTGAGGTCTTTTGTAAGGTTTGAGATCCATTGTAGATGAATAGAAACTGTAACCGTTTCCAAGCATCTATATTTTCTATCTCAGCAGGCAATAGCTGGCACCGCTTCTTTAATTACGATTTCTTACGCGATTTTCGTTGACAATGAATGCACACTGCGGGCAGTTGAGTTGCACTAACATAAATTAAGACTGATTCGTAACTAAAACGTCATTGGTAGAGCCCTGGAATCAGATCGGATCTGTATCAGTTGAAGTTCCGAGACATGGTGGTATACCAGGCAACGAGATGGTTGTTGTTCTTGCTAGACTAGGATTCCCCTTTGTGGCTAATATAAATCAAGACTAAATCTTGACAAAAATATCTCCAGAAGAACCCCTGGAATCACATCGAGTTTGCATCTGTTGGGTTCCGAGACATAGTGGTATACCCGGTGGCGAGATGACAGCTGTTCTTGCTAGGCCCTATGTGGCTGGCTGAGCTGGCAATGACTAAAACGTCTCTTCAGAAGAACCCAAAATCGAATCTATATCTGTTTGATTCCCAGACCTAACGATATACCACGGAACGAGATGGCCGTTGTTCTTGTTAAGCCCTATAGCGCTGATCTGGTAATGACTAAAACGCTTGTAGAAGAACCCAAAATCGAATCTGTATCTGTTTGGTTCCCAGAGATAACGGTATACCTAGCAACGAGATGACAGTTGTTCTTGCCAAGCCCTATGTGGCTGATCTGGCAATGACTAAAACGTCTCCAGAGGAATCCTGGAATCGGATTGGTTCCCAGACATAGTGATATACCTCGTAACGAATTAGCTGTGGTTCTTGCTAGTCTAGGATACCAATCTGTAACTGAGGAGATAATTGGTTCTAATAATTCAAACTGTTACCTCTATGGACCCGTAGATCGGGACCTTTGATCGCGTATTGCTAATAGTATAACTGGCTTGCTGCTGGGATTTAAAAAGTATGACGAGAGTTTGATGAAACAGTTTTGTAGGGGGCTTCGATTGGTCATGTTGATGTTAAGAATATGGATGATGGATTCCAGCTGGACTTTTGCAGGAAATTCGGGCTTAAGGAGCAGCAATTCCCTTCCAAATGGATAGATTTTCTTAAAATTTCTTTTAAAGCGGACAGTATTTCGAAGTTGTTAATGCTAATGGTTTAGGTAGGGTATACCATAGAACTCTCTCACTCGCATACTTTCTCACTTACACACGTACACACACACACAACACTTGTCATTTGTTGCAATTGACATTTTTATGGCATGACAATATTTTGTTATTTTGCTCTTGTTACGGTTGTTATGCGAAGCAATAATTTATGCTCATAAATTTAAAATGCACACACACACACACTTACTTATATGGTAGCTTACATATGTATGTATGTATACAGATGCACATGTAACCGCATATGTAAGTAATAAAGTCCTTTAAAGTAGTAGAGAAAATTCTCTCTCTCTTTCTCTAACATTCCAGTTTCCTTACGACATGACTTGACTGCTGTAGAGAATAGAGAATAAATTTTTTGTGGTATTGTATTGGACTTTTTTGTTGTTGTTGTTGTTGTTTTTGTTTTTGTTTTTGTTGTTGTTATTATTTTTATATTCAATTTATATTCGTATTATTTTTAACTTCATTTTTTAATTTACTTTTCTTTGTTGTTTTTGTTTTTGTTTTTTTTGCTGTTTTATTGTACATTAAGAGAGTTATGGAAGCATTAAGAGAGTCGGAAGGCGATTTATACAATCCTTATATAGGGACTGAGACTGTAACATTTAATTTATGAATTACAAGACATGGACTATTCCAAAGTATGACAAATAATTGTGTTTTTTGTTTTGTTTTTTGTTTTTTTTATTTCCTGATAAATTACTCACACATGTGTTGTTAATAAATTGATGCGAATATGGATTTTTTAATTTCCTTTGTTTTTATTGCTTTTTATTCAGTTTTATGATCTGTGAAGACAATAATTTATTTCGAATTTATTGTTATGAAATATTTGAAGCATTTGTATGCGAAATTGTTTTCTTTCTAAAAAATAAATTCTCAAAAAAAAGAGGGGAGAGTGTCATAACGACAGACGTTTTCATTTTCCAATAGCACACAGAATTTAACAACCACAATCCAGTACCACACAATGAAATACTGTGGCGGATTATAACAGCTCTTCGTTAACATAATTACTGGCAGCCTGCCGTTATTTAAAACAGATCCAATATCTTGCGTCTTAACCAGTGATACTTGAATATCTTTAGCAACATGAACGATATATGCCTAACAGCACCAATAAGTATCTAATTATGCCGTCATATCCTGTTTCATGGTTCTGTAGGGAATTTATTTGTTTTTATTGTTGTTGGCTCTACACGCTGCTTTTTAAAAATGTTCAGTGAAGTCGTTTTAGTTTAGTAGGCTTATGAGATAGAGAGAATCCGCAGTTCAAATCCAGCAAGATATTTCGTTTTTTCGGTGACTTCTCACAGATTTCTGCAAAAAAAAAAAAAGTACCTGAGAGTAAATAAAAGCCATGAAAAATCTAAAATTGCGTTGTTCGAAGTTTACTTTAAACTTGAGATCCGCGCATCATAGATTAAATTAAAGTGAATGGTGCGAGAAGTTAGGTTGTACGATAAAGCCCTATTTTGTCGCCATAGTTTAGATCTTCGAAAAGGTCATATTAACTTTTAGTATAGCCCTTGCTCTTAATGCAGCTTTAAACGTAATGTTGAAAATAACATCTTGAAGTGTGGAGGCAATAATTGACAGCCTTGATGAACTCTAAGGTATTTAAGAAGGCGTGTTCTGAGGGCTTATATGCGATATTTGTGGTATTGCCGTAGTCATTTCAAAGCGAAAATATCTTGATGCTATGCTGGAGGCATTGTTTAATATGCTAATTGTACTTTAGCAGAAGCATATAAGAAAAAAAAAGATATGAATACAGGACATTGGAAACTTATATTACTGTCGAACTCTAAAGTCGGGTACGATTTGGTCTGGGGGAATGGATCGTGTTGTTATGTTTCTAGGTGTCTATAGCTCGCTGTTATTGAGTTTACTACGGGGCGCTGCGAGTTTAGATCGTGACAAGGATCTGTAACAGATCCCGCAAGACTATTACAGGGTATGTTGCGATGAGGAGGAGTTGGAGAAAATCGAACATCTCCTCTGTAACTGCCCTACCCTTAGTAGGATGAGGTTGAAGACTCTTGGCATGGGCTTCTTTGAGGGTTTGAATTCTGTGTCTGTGTCCATAGTTTTATTATCGGTTTAAGATGATTGAGAAGTGCTAGGGCTTCAATAGTGCAGTCGCGTTCTCTTGTGTGTTTTGTTGGTCTCTGAAATTCCTCCGCTTCCTTATTCTCCTTTTTCTACTTCCTCTCCCCTTTCCCTATCTTTCCTCTTATCCTTTCCACATTAGGCCGTTGTACAATGGGTTCACTGGACCTCCGGGTACTGTACTTGTTCTCCTGACCTAATTAATTATGCATTAGAATGCCTTATTCAGGATTACAACCTAGCTTCTCATACCACCCTGCGTTATGTCTCTTTGTATTATTCATGTATGGTGGGACTTATAGTTTAACGTCGATTTCGGAAGACTATTTTGAAAAACTTTTTTTGTACTCTTTAACAAGTTGCCGATAGAAAGATTTTTTTCCATGGTTTTTTCGAAAAGTTTTGTTCGAGATGTCTTTAGCGTGGCATCTGCACCATGGGTTCGCGTCTACGAAGGCAATACACTACCTAATAGATGACGGCTAATCTTAAGTGGGCTTGAATGCATTTGAATAATTTTAAATCAAACGCTTTAAGTGCTTAGTCTTAAGACTGCAGCTGTTGCTTCACTACGTATTAAGCCAATAGGAGATTTATTATGTACATTAAAACGTATTTCATTAACTTGAAATGGAAATTAATATTATTTTTTTTAATTATCCTTTGTTTTTATTGCTATTTATTCAGTTTATGATCTGTGAAGACAATAATTTATTTCGAATTTATTTGTTATGAAATAATTTGAAGCATTTGTATGCGAAATTGTTTTCTTTCTAAAAAATAAATTCTCAAAAAAAGAGGGAGAGGTCTATAACGACGACGTTTTCATTTTCCATAAGCACACAGAATCTTAAACAACCACAATCAGTTACCACACAATGAAATACTGTGGCGGATTTAACAGCTCTTCGTTACATAATTACTGGCAGCCTGCCGTTAATTTAAACACGATCAATATCTTGCGTTCATAACCAGTGATAGTTGAATTCTTTAGCAACATTGAACGAATATGCCTAACGCACAATAAGTATCTATTATGCCGTCATTCCTTTTCATGGTTTGTAGGTGAATTTTTGTTTTTATTGTTGTTGGCTCTACACGTGCTTTTAAAAATTGTTCAGTGAAGTCGTTTTAGTTTAGTAGCTTATGAGATAAGGAGAATCCGCAGTTCAAATCCAGCTAGATATTTCGTTTTTCGGTGACTTCCTCTCGCAGATTTCTGCAAAAAAAAAAAGTACCCTGAGAGTAAATAAAACAGCCATGAAAAAATTCTAAAATTGCGTTGTTCGAAGTTTACTTTAAACTTGAGATCCGCCAATAGATTAAATTAAATGAATGGTGCGAGAAGTTAGTTGTACGATAAAGCCCCCTATTTTGTCGCAATAGTTTAGATCTTCGAAGAAGGTATATTAATTTTAGCTATAGCCCTTGCTCTTAATGCAGCTTTAAACGTAATGTTGAAAATAACATCTTGAAGTGTGGGAGGCATAATTGAAGCCTTGATGAACTCTAAGGTATTTAAGAAGCGTGTTCTGAGGGCTTATATGCGATATTTGTGGTATTGCCGTAGTCATTTCAAAGCGAAATATTTGATGCTATGCTGAGGCATTGTTTAATATCGAATTGTACTTTAGCAGAAGCATATGAAAAGGATATGAATACAGGACATTGGAAACTTATATACTGTCACGAACTCTAAAGTCGGGTACGATTTGGTCTGGGGGAATGGATCGTGTTTTATGTTTCTAGGTGTCTATAGCCTGCTGTTATTGAGTTTACTACGGGGCGTGCGAGTTTAGATCGCTGACAAGGATCTGTAACAGATCCCAGCACAGACTATACAGGGTATGTTGCGATGAGGAGGAGTTGGAGACAATCGAACATCTCCTCTGTAACTGCCCTACCCTTAGTAGGATGAGGTTGAAGACTCTTGGCATGGGCTTCTTTGAGGGTTTGAATTCTGTGTCTGTGTCCATAGTTTTATTATCGGTTTAGATGATG
Organism: Sarcophaga bullata; assembly: GCA_005959815.1. Classification (NCBI taxonomy): domain Eukaryota; kingdom Metazoa; phylum Arthropoda; class Insecta; order Diptera; family Sarcophagidae; genus Sarcophaga; species Sarcophaga bullata. Next base: position 548,021 of record QOCX01000050.1, on the reverse strand, counting down.
AGAAGTGTTAGGGCTTCAATAGTGCAGTCGCGTTCTCTTGTGTGTTTTGTTGGTCTCTGAAATTCCTCCGCTTCCTTATTCTCCTTTTTCTACTTCCTCTCCCTTTCCCTATCTTTCCTTATCCTTTCCACATTAGGCCGTTGATACAATGGGTTCACTGGACCTCCGGGTACTGTACTTGTCTCCTGACCTAATTAATTATGCATTAGAATGCCTTATTCAGGATTACAACCTAGCTTCTCATACCACCCTGCGTTATGTTCTTTGTATTATTCATGTATGGTGGACTTATAGTTTAACGTCGATTTCGAAGACTATTTTGAAAAACTTTTTTTGTACTCTTAAACAAGTTGCCGATAGAAAGATTTTTTTTCCATGGTTTTTTCGAAAAGTTTTTGTTCGAGATGTCTTAGCTGGCATCTGCACCATGGGTTCGCGTCTACGAAGGCAATACACTACCTAATAGATGACGGCTAATCTTAAGTGGGCTTGAATGCATTTGAATAATTTAAATCAAACGCTTTAAGTGCTTAGTCTTAAGACTGCAGCTGTTGCTTCACTACGTATTAAGCCATAGGAGATTTATTATGTACATTAAAACGTATTTCTTAACTTGAAATGGAAATTAATATTCCTTTATACACGATCTCTCTCTCTCTCTCTCTCTCTGTCTCTCTCTCTTCTTAACTGTTTTGATACAACAATATTTCCAATAAAATTTAATTCTTGTTGTTGCCGATTTTTTCCTCTTTATTGGACACTAAGAAACTGACATTTAACGAAATTACATCTCAAACCTGTGGACACAACAACAGCAGCCGTTCTTTGAACCCAAACTTCGTCTTTCTCTGCCATCTTACTTACACTGTGATGCACAGATTTTTTGTAATTTATTCTTCTGCTTCGTTTCGTTTTCTGCCGGCTTGTTGTTTATTTCTCCTCTCTCTTTGTTGTTTTTGTTGTTGTTTAGTAATTTAAAATAAAAATTGGGAATGAGTGTAGTGGAGACGAAATGAAATGAAATGAAAGAAAGAAAAAACATTAAACGTGGGCGAATTTAAGTGGCCTTTATTGTCTTACGCGAGTTGTGCAAGTGGCTGTCTTGTGGGGTTAATACACACACTGAGTTCAAGTTTTTGATTTTCATTTCCATTCTTAATTAAATTTAATTTGTTTTCTTGTTTTTCTTTCTGCTTTTTTTTATCATATTAATTGAGTTTTAATTCCAAGTTAATTTTGTTATAATTCCGCTCTCTCTTTCTCTCTCTCTCTCTTTCTGTTATCACAATACATGAGATTAAGCATTGAGCGCTGAAAAATCTGGCCGTTAAATGAGGCTGTTAATCTGCCTTAGAATGTGGGGATTAGTTATCTGCCAGATAACTCAAATCAATCGTTAGCTTTTATTTTTCATGAGAACTATTTCTATTGAAAACTATGATTTGACAGCTGAGAATGTCAAACTAGGTAGACATTTCTGTTCCATAAGTTATGGCAAAGTCTCCAGGAATTGTTTGTTTGTTTAGAAATTTCAAAAGTGGTTCCTTTCACAGGATTTCTCATATGCTCAGTCATTGGTTTATGATGTAATCGAATCAGCAAACCCTGAAGTATTACAAACCAATACTCAAGTCATCCTTTGACCATTTAGTAGGGATTTAGAACCTAGCTTCTCATACCACCCAAGTTGTGTTCGTTAATTTTTTTCATAACTGGCGAGACCTACAGTTTAATGTCGGCTGATAGACGATAGATTTTTGAAAACATTTTCATGACAATTTATTATTTACTCTCTAGAGTGTTTGCCGGAAGATTGTTGAAAGGAAGTTGCATTGAATTCTCAATTCCAAGAGCTTATGGTTCCTTAATAAAGGCGTATTTCAACCATAGATGAGTTATTATAATCAGATTGCTCGTTTATGTCTATCAAGTTTACCTACATAACCGTATATTTGTATAGCGACAACATAACAGCTGTAGTTGGCAACTTCTAGAACCTCACTGCTGATTTGTTATTGTCATTTTGTTTCCTTTCTTATTCGATGACTATTTTGTTATAATCGAAATGGAGCGGCGCTTGTGTTTTACTGAGACCCATGATTACCAAAAGTAAAGTAGCATACACATATAGCTGCTCATTACAACCCCTTTTGTCAGGATTACAACCTAGTTTCTCATACCACTTATGTTGTGTGTTAATTTCATACACGAGTGGCGGGACCTGCAGTTTTAAAGTCGTTTCAGAACGACAGATCTTTTTTTGAGAAACTTTTCATGGCAATTTTATTTCAATCTCAGAGTTTTACCCGGAAATTTCCTGAGAGAAAAGTCGTCGAAGAGATACTTTTTATACGTTTCGTTTTGTTGGAGATGATTGACCTGGGCTTTTGAATTGTGACCGACAAGCGGAAGTTGCTGTAGTCTAGTAGGTAGTGTAGTAGGCTTATTAGATAAGTCTAGTAGGTAGTTTACGATATATTCTGGTGAGAGGGGTCGCAGCCCTTAATCTTTACTGCTGGACACAACTGTTTTGATATTTGGCAACCAGGTTTATTAAAATTCATGCTGTTTTTTCCATTTTGAAAAAGTATTCCTCAGATATCTCCTCTCCGATCCTAGCTTTCACCAGTTAGAATATGAGAAATTCAAAAGGGTAAGGATTTCTTACCCGCCATCGTATGCAAAGTATTCTGTGTGAGAAAAACTTGGCAACCAGAGCATAATTGACAATGAAAAGCAAATTTAAAACTCCGAATTTCTTTAAGTTTACATATGTATTTTTAATGGACTTTTCTTTTGTTGTTTTTGTTTTGTAATTTAACGGTCATATTGCTTTAATAACTTTGACATTTTAAATGTCAAAAGATTCCTTCAACTCTCTTTGTTCTCTCTCTCTCTCTCACTCGCTATGCCATGTGTTGTAATGAAAAAGGGGAAAGAAAGACAAGAAAAAAAGTGGTAAAAAGTCAAAGACTTAAACGAAATGAATAGAGAATGAAAGAAATAAAAAAGAAGGAAATAAAAGAAGAAGAAGAGAATAAAAATAAAAATAAAACTGTTTCCACTATTAACGTTAAAAGGTTAAAGAGTCAATGTTGTCATTCATTTAGTTTAAACGTTTTCCTTCCTTTCATTTCTTTCATAACAACCAGTCAGCCAGCCAGCCAGCCATCCAACCAGCCAGCAACAGCAGCAGCTGTCGTTTAAAGTTTCCATCTGTGGAAGCCTGGCATTTGCCACAACAATAAAGAAAATATTCAACGTTTCCTATGCTCCACTGTTTGCTCTTCTAAGGGTGGGTGGTGTTAATGAACTTTGACGCTTTCAAAGCATTTCTTTAGAACGTTTATCTTCGTTTCTATTCTCCTATAAAATATATGATGATGCCAGAGAGAGAGAGAGAGAGAGAGAGAGAGAGAGAGAGAGAGAGAGAGAGAGTGGGATTTTGTTTGTTTTTCTTGTTTGAAATCCATTCTTTAAAGTGTAATTTCCTCTGCTGTGATTCCATAGCTTGTGTCGGTCGGTCGGTCGGTCGGTTTCTTTATTTTAATAAAACTTTGCATACGTAATAGTTTGGGAATGAAATGTTTGTTAAAAACATAAAAGAAAATAAAAAAGTTTTTTGTCCTGTGTATTGTTTATAAAAGTTTTTAATGCTCAAACTCAATAGCCAACCATATATTCTCTTTAAGCCTGGTCAGCAGCAATTTAATGTGATGATATCAAGAGGTTTTGCATAAAAAACTTAAATGTTTGCCATTTTTTTTTCATGGGAAAAAATTGTTATTGCTTTTAAAACACCACCGGCTTAAGGATTTAGAGATTTAGGAAGACATTATTACGGAATTATATCTGCAGAAAGCCTTATGGTATTGACAATTTAACAAGTTTCTTCGATAATGACTTATAAATCGAATTAAGGAGTAGCTTTGGTCTTGAAGCTAAACCACAAGGAGGCTAATATTTCTTACTGTAATAGGAACAGCAATAATTACCGTAACGCTCAGCTAAACACATGTGCAGTTACATTTCGTTTACAAAATTAATTTCTTTAAAAATAATCATTGAATTAGAAACGTAAAAAAACAATAACAAATCAACACTGGGATTCTAGAAGTTGTCATCGACATTGACTTTCTTGTCTCTACTCAAATACAGCCTTGTGTACTTGATCATAATAGCTTATCTATACTTGAAATATGTATTAAGGCAAATTAAGCTCTTGGCATTGAGAATTTGTTGCGTTACATACACACATTATTGTCCTTTACAAGCTATTAGTGGGGATAGCGGTTTAGATCACCGCATCACTGGGTTAATTTTGTTGAAAACAAAAACCATTTCGCTTACAATGAATTTTTTTCAGAAAGGCCATTGCTTCTAAAAGCCGGAAAAAAACAATAACAAGTCAACAGTGAGATTCTAGAAGTTGTCATTTACATCTGTTTTGTTGTTACTACTCAAATCTACGATCATGTAGGTGGACTTCTTCAGGTCACCGTGGTCTAGTAAGTACTGTGTTGACTTATTAACTTATTAGATGTGAAATCACGGTTCGAAACCCAGATAAGACATTTCACACAAAACTAAATGTGAAGTGTCATGAAAAAGCTACTCAAAAAAAAAAAAAAAAAAATCTGTCGTTCGGAATCGACTTTAAAACTGCAGGTCGTAGTTCTGATTGGAAGTCTTGTAATGACCAATTAGCCTTAATTACCGTTACTACTTTGCTGTTAATAAACATGCATACATACATACATAATTGGCCACTACAACCCTTCAGTCAGGATTACGGCCTAGCTTCTCACATCACTTATGTTGTGTGTGTTACTTTTATACATAAGTGGCGGGACCTACAGTTTAAAGTCGACTCCGAGCTACAGATTTTGGTTTGAGAAACTTTTCATGGCAATTTTATTTACTCTCTCAGACTTTTTCCCAGAAATCTGCTAAGAGGAAGTTGCCATCTACATCTGCTCTGTTGTTACTACTTAAATACTGGGTCATGTAGATAGACTTGATTGACTTCAACGAGCGATCTGATTAAAATAACTCATCTAAGGTTGAAATATACCTTTATTAAGGAACCATAAGCTTTAAAGCGGCTTCCCCTCAAATATTTCTGGTAGAACTGAGAAACTGAAAATTTTTTCATGGCAATTTAAACTGCAGATCCCACCACTCATGAATAAAATTAACACACCCAACCAAGGTTGTATTGGCTTCTGAACCCTTAAAGCCTATTTTTGTAAACACAATCCCTATTCTCTTCCTTCTCCTCAATATCTTTATGAAAGTCTTAAATTGTCTTTCTTGATGTCTCTGTATTTTTTCCTTCGTCTTTGTCGTTTTTCTTCAAGTGCTGGTTTAATGGGTTGTGGGGATTCTACAAAATCTGTCACTTAATAAATCAAAATTTATGAAGAAACAAAGAAATCAGACCGAAACGAAGACAAAAACAAAAACACAAAAACGAATACAAAAGACAGAAGACAAAAGCAATGAAAATTTAAAATTTTCTTAATGCACACAAGAGCATAGCAGTGTCGTCAGTTGTAGAATTTATTTGCAAAATATGCAGATTAAGACTTTAACGAGAATTTGTTGACATACAAATAGAAACATTAATACTCGTATAGCACCGAGGAGGGGCTATTAAATATGATTTATTACCTACCTACTCAGTTTGAAAGGCGTCTAGGAAAAAGGGTGGAAAAAATACATCAGAAAATGGTATCAATTGCAGCATTGGCGATCATATCCATACTCCTCTGTAATTTTATTTTTATTACCAAGAGGCCATAAAGACCTCCGTGCCTCTTATGTTAGATTTAGTAAGGTTAACTTGGCAACCTGCAACGCACTATTGCAACATCCATAAGACTGGTTCTGTTGTAAAACCGTTTCCGAAAGCAAGTTCGGTCAACAGAGGCTCTTCTGTTGTGACAAGGTGCGTCACAAGTACACGTGGTTGACTCATAAAGTCTTTAAAACATAATTTTTGTCTTAAATTTAATGGCGTATTGCATAAGAGAGAAAATTTGCATTAAAAACTGTAATTCATCACAGGAATACAAGCGCAAAAAACCCATGCCGACAGACCGAAACGCATTATCTGGCATAGTTGTCATCATCTATTTTCCTCACAGTTGGAGATGATGTTTTGAAAACAAACAAAAACACCAAGAAAACTAGAAAAAAGCTATGAAAATAGTTATTCAACTTGTTCCCAAACACAACACCCCCTCCCCACCCTGTTACACATCCATAATCTAATACTCACGTACTTACGTTCAGCACTTGTGCACTTTGAGTGATACGTCGTACATTCATAAAATTATCACCATATCTCAAGTGATGACATGTGTCTCTGTGTGTGTGTGTGTGTGATGACAATTTTATGAGCATGTCTTACGTCTTTTTTTCCAAGGTATGAGAAACAGTTATATGAAGGGCCTCTGGAAGGCCTTGAAATTTATACGACGTGGAATTTTAAAATAGGGAGGCTTCTAGATTGGATACACGAAGAGTCAGGGACTGCTTTGTGTTGTCAACTGCTTAGGAAGAGTTTTCATTATTCTGTGGCCATCTGGTTTACTTTTATGTGGTGAAAGTAAAACACGAAATTTATTCGCAAGGCATTGTGTAAATAACTTCCGGGGTATTTTTTTTCTCCTAATCTTGGTTCAGATATCTTGAACAAACCGAAATAAGAAAAAATATTTCTAACGGCGACTTCCTCTCAGCAATTTTTATGAAAAAAACCCGGAGAAAAGTAAATCGAAATTGGCATGACAAGTTTTTCAAATCTGTTGTTCAGGGTCGTTCAAAGTTACAACTAGAGGTCCCACCACTCAAGCGTAAAATAGTGCCACAGAAGATTGGTGCTGTGAGATGATAGGTTGTAATCCGGACTAAAGGATTGTAATGATCAACTAAATAAGTTAGAATTGCTGGATATGTTTCGTCTTTGTGTGATGGCTAGACTTTATAAACGGATTGCCTTTGAGATCACAATTAAGTTAGGTTATGTTATGAGTTCTGCAGCGATTGCTATTGCATTGCAGCAGTTGCTTTGGCGTTTATGTTCTGACAAACTTCTTACCATAACAAGCTGGCCGGCGGCATTGAGATTTGCAGGTTTTCATTATTTTCTAGTGGCTGTCTTTTGTAACGTATTAATTGGCTTGGTAATCCCGACTGCTGTAGTTCTGTAGCCATCTGCCAAGTTGAGAGAATTATAAAATTGATTTGTAGTCATTGCTTTGGCGTTTATATTTTGACGAACTTCTTCACATATCACCACCTATTTATGGGGAATGGATTTGCTCTGTAACTTTCGCTGTGGTCTGAGAACTGCTCTTTACAACACCTGAAGAAGGCGACTGATATGTTAGGAGTGCTGTAGTCATTGCCAAATATCGTTGCAGCAAGCTGCTTTGGCGTTTATATTTTGACGGACTGGGTTATGCTTTAACCAACTGGTTTACAAGATTGGAATAGCAGTTTTCACCAAAGTTTACTGGATATTCCTTACAATTTCCATCCCGCGAGATGGCGACTGCAATGTTAGTTGTTCTATAACGACGTTTGTGTTGAACCAGGCTGCTTTTAGTTCTGATTATCTGACTTTTTTCTCAATTACTGGAGACTATTGATGGTGATTATAAGATCACACTTGATCTACTTAAAGTGCGGGTTTATAAGCTCGATACACGGTCCGTTTCGGATTATTTTTAATTATTGCTACCAGGTCTTAACTAGGATCTCAAGACTACACTACCAACAGTATCATAAGCTTGTAACTAGGATTTCAGCTGCGCTAAAAATTATGCATAAGCTTTGCTATTCACTGTATCATAAAATTAAAAATGCTCGGCAATTGTCTAAAATTGTGTCGATGTTTACCTTGGCTTTCCGCTCCTACAACAAATTTGTGTTTGAGTTCGAGACTTAAGAAAGAAAAATTGTAGAATTCCTAGCCGAACTGTGTAAGCTAGCTAAACTGTTAAGGGTGCAACAGCAATTGCTTCATCGTTAATGTTGAGCGAAGTTTTTATTTTCAGAATTTTGTTTCTTAAGGGCGACTGAACTCTGTCCCTACATACATACATACATACATACATACATACATACATACATACATACATACATACATACATACATACTACATAAACATGATTGGTCATTACAACCCTTCAGTCAGGATTACAATCTAATTTCTCACATCACTTATGTTGTGTGTGTTAATTTTATAAATGAGCGGTGGGAACCTACAGTTTAAAGTCGATTCCGAACTTTAGATTCCTAAGAAACTTTTTCACGGTAATTTTATTTACTCTCAAGGGGTTTTTGCCAAAAATCCGCTGAGAGGAAGTCGCCTAAAAAATATTTTTTCATATTTTCGTATTGAGATGAAACCTGGGGCCTTATGTCTAATAAGCGAACATACTGCCTACTCTCCTAAGGCGAAGTTTGTTACTCTTCTTGATTTACCCGTGATATTTGTCAATGTATGACAATGGAAATCCTTGAATACTTTACAGTTGGTATGATGTCTGCGAATCAAAAATTAAACGACCTTAAAGACAACCGGGTGTACCAGACTATACAACAAGCGGCTTAAGTAACGTAAATATAAATTATCAACACCTGTCATACATTATTTCTTTATCTTCTTCAGTTTTCTATTATTTTTGTTCAACCAGTTCACTTAAATCTCTCGGGGAGAGAGAGACAAATACGCACACAAACATAAAACAGCAGGAGGAAAGGACATTTGAAATTAAAAAAAAAAAAAATCTCACACAAATTTATTCCACTTCAACTGGCAAAGATTCCTCCTGCAAAAATCTTTTTTGTTTATGGGGTAGGGGCGGATGTAATTTCTTTTAAAAGACGGCGGATATTCTCTCTGTCTGCCAAGGAACCAGCCACCACCCATCCAGGTGTATGCTTAAAAGCATAGAAATTCTTTGGAAAATTTAAGGAAACAAATCAAAAATAACAGGATAATTAAATCATTAAAATGGGGAAAAAGCACAACGGCCTCTAGTTGCTTGCTTCTTCTTCTTTTTTTTTAAATATTTTTCATTAAAAGTTCATAACCTTCAGAATCACTTTTTTTTGTGCACATTTTTCCTTACATTTTTAATTTATTTTCTTGCGATTTTAATTTATTTATTTGAAACACACACACACAAACACACATACACACACACACAAATATAATCACAAACAGAAAAATACGTTTCTTAATATCCTTAATGAAGATGTTAAAACACAGACACAGACACAGACACAGAATTAATTTCAAGTAAGATTTTTACGTACAACCTGGCTTGATATTGATGTCCTTGAGGTCCAACAACAACAACAACAATAACAACAACAGACAACATCCAACAACGTATACAACTGAAAATTGTCCAATAAAAACAGAACACGTTTCCTCTCTCATCCTCCTATTTTTCTCTTTTTTTTTTCTGTGTGTGTGGTTTTTCTCCCACATGTTTGTCTGTTTTAAAGGTCATTTTTAGCCTTACAGTTACAGTGAAGCACGTAGTGTAGCATACATACAGACATACATAATTGTTAATTACAAGCCTTCAGTTAGGATTACAACCTAACTTCTCAGGACAATTATGTTGTGTGCGTTAATTTTTATACATGAGTACAGAAGGACCAACAGTTTAAAGTCGACTTCGAATGACAGATTTTTGAGAAACTTTTCTTGGCAATTTCTGATTTACTCTCAAGGGGGTTTTGCCAGGAATCTAATGAAATTGTGTTTGGCTTATTAGACGTGAGGCCATATGAAAGAATAGTTCTACGGCGACTTCCTCTAAGCAGATTTCTGGCAAAAACTCCGGAGAGTAAATAAAAAATTGCCATGAAAAAAGTTTCTCAGAAAATATGTGTCGTTCGGAGACGACCTTAAACTGTAGGTCCCCAGTCACTCATGTGTAAAATTAACGCACACGCAACATAAGTGATGTGAGAAGGTAGGTTGTAAACCTCTGATTGAAGAGTTGTAATGACCAATTATGTATGTACAGTGAGCGCAAAAATTCTAGCAGTCACCAAACTCAACTTTTACGATTTAAGGAGAGTGCCGGAAAAAATTTGGCAAAAAATTTTCGAATTTTTTTTTTTTTTTTTTTTTTCAATTTTAAAAACTGCCAACGAAACAATTTTAAAAATAAAAATAACGGTAATTTATTAATGTTTTATTTTTTTTTTTTAAATGTACAGTTTCTTTCAACGCTCACTGTATGCATATACAATATTTTTGCAGGCTTTTGGTTTTGTATTGTTTATTAGCCTTCTTTGCTTGTACACTTTATTTTTCGTTACACTGTTTTGCTATACCATGTATGTATGTATGAGTTTTAATATGTACATCTGTGATGCTGCTGGCAATAATATCTACAATATATGCCCCTGCTAGCTTAACCACCTTATTGCAGGCTTTTTACCAGGCTTTTTTTTAGTATTCTTGTCGGTTCTACCACACAGATGTGTGTATACACACACACACACATACACACTCATTATATATGTATACGTATATCACAATATTATTTTTATTTTATTATCGTTTTTAACAATTCTGTAGAGATTTTAAGTTTCCGAAACAAACCAGCCAAAGCAACCAAAAATCGTAACTAAAAATGACAACAAAAACAACAAGAAAATGTTTAAAGAAAATAGAGGAAAAAAAAAAAAGAAATTAATTTTCCAAGTTTGCTAAGAAACTGGTCCTGTGCTTATAAAACTTTGCTCTTCTCTGACGCTCTCTCTCTCTCTTTCCTTTACTCTGGTCTTATTACCTAACTTCTTACACTGTTGTGTGTGTGTTAACGTGCCTTAACGTAACCGTAATAAGTTTGTGTGTGTATGTGTGTGTTTGTGTGAAAAGTACGTGTTTATGTCAAGGCATGTTTAATAAACAAATAAAAAAAAAAAACAACAAGAATTATACAAAAGACCTTGAGTTTAATCCTTAGAGATTTTAATTCCATATTAAATGGTTTTTTTCTCTCTCTCTCTCCTTTTCTCTCTCTCTCTCTCTCTCTCTCTAGTATTATTGAATTTTTTTCTTTTTCTCTTTGTTTGTTCTTTTTTTTTTATTTGCAAAGTGCTAATCTTCAACAGACAATTTAATTTCAATTTTGTTTTTTTGTTTTTCCTCTCCTTTTCCTGTTCCTTTCTATGGACCGACCACAAGCAAACATGCAACTAAAACTGTAGCAATTAATCTGTCAATGTTCGTTCTGTTGGCTCTTTCTTTTTTTTTATTCCTCAATTGCTTACGAATTTAATTTTAAATTCCCTGCAGGATTTTATAGAATTTCTGTGTCCTCATCACAATCATCATCATCATCGTGGCTAATAATTGTTTGGGGCCATTAAATCAATGTCTAGGCGGAAGTGGAAATTCAATTTTGATTGTTATTTAAACTATTTTGTTGTTGTTGTTGTTGTTGTTGTTGTTTTTCTTATTTTTTTTTTAATTTTTTTGTATTGAAATGGAAAATTAATAAGTTTTTCTTTAATTTTTTTCTCTTTGCAGGTACGTAATGAATTTGGTCCTGAAAATTATAAATTCTTTGAAGAGTAAGATAAGCTCGTATAGCTTTTAATTTTTTTTTTGTTTTATTTACGAATTTATATTCCCTATGAATTATTTTTAAACAAATTTTCTGGTACTTATTAACCTCCTGGATTCATTAAAGGCAATATCTATGAAGGAATATCTATGACCCCCTAAGTTATGTTGCATATTTTTTAGATTTATGAGAAGTATTGCTAACCATCGTTTGACAGCCGAAAATGTCAAACTGTATTGACATTACTGTTCATTAAGGTTTAGGTTAGGTTAGGTTGGAGTAATAGCTTTGATACCAACAGCTCACTTGAGCACTCATAGCGGTCCGGGTAAGCACAGTCCCCGTACTGATCAAATTCCATAGAACACATAGAAGAAGTTGGTTAGCGCAACAGCTGCACACTAACAGCAGCACGACTTCCTTATGCTGGAAGCCAGCCTGAGAGTTTAATAATCAAAGCGAAGTCCTTGATATTTTAATGGATAATAACTCCGCTAAGCTAGCAATGAAAGAAGAGCCAGGAGATAGGCTGCAGTCTTTCCGCGTGTCTTCCCATAACGCAATGATCTGTAAGCATGGCCAATGTGCTCACGATGACATTGCGATCAAGTTTGACTAGTTCGTTCGTACGTCTCTTATCTATCATTGTCATTGTCTTTCAATGGATATTGCCTATTTTGGATTGAGTTTCCACTGAAAATAGCACAACAGCTGTGATGTTCTGTTCCATATGTACCCCCATTGATAGCACTCATAGAGCACCCCTGTGAAGATAGCCCGTAACAACTAGTAAGTCATTACAATTGAAAGGTAGCCTTATCTCTGATGATCGGCGGACAGCTGATTAACTGTTTTAGACAGCAAAAAAGCGAAATGGTCGATTCAATGTGCATCTCTTCATTATTGATTAGCATTGAGAGAAGCCAAATCAATGTAGGTGGTGTTAGTGATAAGGAACTAAAGTGGAAACGAAATCATGTGTTTTGGAAACTGTCAACTGCGATCAACTGATTATCTCTTTTGAACTGAATGTGCATCAGCACAGATAGGATGGTCAATTCTATGTGCATGTGGTAAAAAAAACTTTTCCCCTCTACGACTTAGAAATGTAGTTCAAATCGTAGAGGCTAGTTGTCGGTGTTTTTCAAGGAACTCTAGTGGAAAGGATGAGTGTTCCGTATTTTGATTTTTGAAGAATTTTTAATGTCTTGTAGGAGGCGTGAAGTTGCTGTACTCTCGGAGCTAGTGTGTTAGTTTATTAGTCACAAGTCCGTGGTTCCACCCCTGGTTCAGACATATGAAACACGATGAAATAAAAAAAAAATTTCTTACGCAACTCCACTCAACAGTCTTGATGCAAAAACTCTGACCGGAAATAAAAAAAAAAATTGCCATGAAAAATTTTCTCAAAAATCTGTTCTTCGTAATCGACTTCAATCTAGGTGGTAGGTGTCACCACTCATTTATAAAATTAAGGCACATAAGTTGTATGAGAACCTAGGTTGTAATCCTGTCTAAGTAAGCAAGTAAGTGTAGAAGGAAAATATTCTTAATTTTGAAATGAAAGGAAATAATTTCTGCTTATAACGACCTTGGACTGCAATAAAAGACCAATGCCCAATGCGTTGATAAGAATTGCAAAATTGTGAAAAGGTGTTTGAAATATGCGTTATGGTCACCCCAGCGTGATAATTTGTATATTCACGTAGGATAATATCAAGAGTAATACTCTCCTGGTGTCAAACGTATCTTTTTTTTTTTTAATATGAAATCCTTATCCTACAACGCCTTTAACGCGAGAAAAATTTTGTCTTAAATTTCGTATAAATTTTTAAGAATTTTTGTTGTTGTTGTTGTTGTTGTTGAAAATACTTTCCATTAATAATTCTTCTTCTTTACAAAAGAAATGACTTTTTATCTTTAATCCTATAATGGTAATGAATAAATTTTAATACGAATATTAATATTATTGTTGTTGTTGTTGTTGTTGTTGTTACATATGAATTTAATACGAGCAAAAATATCTTGCCACTTACAGCCCTAGCTGTAGCCTGAACCACACACTTCACGGCGTCTCTGTTTGTGCAAAGTGTTAAGATGCGATATAATAATTATTCATACACATATACAGACATACATACATACAAACACACATTCATATGTATTTTTTTTTTATACAATTTGTTCTTGTTGTTTGTATTGTTGTTTTTATATTTTAAACACTTTTTCTGCTGCTTGGGTCTCCCCTTTCATGTTTGCCGTAAAGCAGCAGCCACAGAAAGACTTTGTTTTACATACACGAGGCTGACAGACTTAACAGCAAACAATCAGTTGGGCAACCAGAAAGGCGGGCAAGCAGGCAGTCAGACAGGCTGGCAGGCAGACGTAATTCAGTTAGTTAGTTAGCCTAGCTGGCAGGCTGACTATGTAACAGCCTGAATGCTGTCTGTTTTTTTTTTTCGAAGCGGAGTGTAAAGCGGTTTTGTTGCCCCCCGATAAGAGTGTGACGTGAAGTGAAGTATGCAACAGAAATATGTTGTAAGTTGTGGTTTATAATCTCATCATCACTTATGGAATGTTGAAAATGCCACTCCTTGCACTCATTCGCTCTCACTCTCTCTCACTCTCTCTCTTTGGATTCCCTTTTTCATGTTGAAATTCTGCTGCAGTTGATAGGCTGTCTGTTTCCAAAACATCCATTCCCCCCTTCAACATTCCCCCGTCATCATACACGAACTGCCTTCCGTTTTGCGCCATAAGTCCGTTATAGTATTTACTGTAACGACATGCATACATATGTCTATGTGTGTGTGTGTGTATGTGTCATATACATTCAGGGTAAATATCGGCTTATTTTTATAAAAAAAGAAAGAAAAAAAATTTACGCACTGCGTGTAAGAACCGTATCTCGTAAAGTACTGTGTAACATATAGTCTACATGTGTATATGTGTGTGTATGTGTGTATATCTGTATCAGAAAATACAGTTTTTGTTGTTATTTTTGTTGTTGGGTCTGTCTGCCATAATATTATTATTTCTGGGATCCACACATGTGCCATTCGCAATAACATTTGAATTCCTTTCCCCGTTCTTTCGCTGTAAATTTTTAGTTTGTAACGCTCGCTTATGCCATTTGCGTAGAAAGATAAAAAAAAAAACACAAAAAATAGGCCACTTTTGTTATTTACTATGGTTTTTGCTTACATTCCGTTGTTTTTTGTTTGTGTTTTCCTGTGTTGATAATCTTTCTTAAAATAGAAATTTATTAGAGACAGAGAGAGAGAGAGAGAGAGAGAGAGAACTAGAGAGGGAAACTATAATTAGCTGCTCAAAGCTTTTAAGCATACTAGTACACTCAAAGTGTTTAAACACTTTTGAAAAATATTTGCGATAAAAAATTACAAATTTTTTTAAGTAAAGGCCTATTTATCACTCTACCATTCAAACTATCTCTGTTCTGTGGCGTTGGGAAATCTTGAAGCCGAGGGAGAGATTTCTTAAACATTTTCAAAATTTTTAATTTCGAAGAAACTTTTCTTTTTTTCTTCTTAACTGGTCATTACAATCCTTTAGTCAGGATTACAACCTAGCTTCACACAGAACCCAAGATGTGTGATATTAATTTTATCTTTAAGTGGCGGAGCCTACAGTTTAAAGTCGTCTACGATGGAAATGTCAATTTTATTTACTCTCAGAGTTTTTCCATGAAATCTGCTGAGAGGAAGCCGCCAGGGGGTTTAAACCCTGGCCTTACTACCTATTTTTCACACTCTTCCTTATCGTTGTAGCTTCTTGCGAAATCATGAGGTAGTGTCAGTGTACTAGCGCGAACACCCAGAGACTAGTGTCCTAATATCACTGCTGTGAGAGGTTCCTCAGATGAAATCTTGTTGGGCGGGCTTATTTTGGAGTTTGACACGATCGTTAACATCAGCAAAGAAAGCATTGCCCTCTCCATATCCCACCAATCATTTACACAGAATTTACTTGTTGTCTCTGTTAAATGGTTAACATTGCTCTGTTAATAACATAATTTCTGTTCTGTTAATTCCAAATGTGGCTTTGCTGAAATTGTTGGTTTGTGTCTTGGGTTTTACTAATTATAAACTCATGGGTAAACTCATATAAATTATTTAAATAATGTAAAGCCTACTTAGCAAGTTACTATTTCCACAAAAAATGTAACATACTTTTAGGCTTCAAATTAATATTTTTTAAACTTTTTTTTGGTTTTCGATTTTTTTTTCTTCGTTAATCCTTTCCTTCCCATATTAAGGACATTTAGGAAAATTCTTTGATTGCCAAAGTGCTTCAACTTACTTAATTTAATTAAGCCAAAGGCTTCTTTATGTAGCCTACTTTTAGGTTGTATATCTAATTTGATTTTATCCTTGAGTTTAACTCATGAATATTTTTAGAAAGTTTTTGCATAATTTTGTTCTTCTTCTTCTTTTTTTCTTTACGGAATTATTAGCTGTTCATTGATATTTTTTTTTTCTTCTACAAACGAAAAACATAAAAGAAAAATGTTTTCCTTTATTCCTCTTTGTTAAACAAGGAATAAAATCTGCTTTTGAACTATATTTTCTTGTTGCTTTTCTTCTTTTCTTTCTTTTTTTCCTTTTGCCATTTTTCCCCTTCATTTTTGTTTCAATTTCTCATTTGTCATTGAAAGTAGGTACACCCCCCACCCCCCCTATTCATGGTTGTCCTTTTTCTTTTCTAAGAATTTTATGCAAATATTTGAAAATAAATTTTCATTTCTTTTCCGTTTTTACACATTTGCCCAGGCAAGGTTATATTAAATCGCCATCCATTGGGGAAGAATTATTATTGAGCTTTCACTTGTCGGGTTTTATTGTGTTTAAGTTTTTGAAGTTTTTTATTTTTTGTTGAATACGAAGGCGTTTGTATAAGTTTTTTAATATTTTTTGGAAAGGATATTATGAAAGGATATGATTGGGCAAGGAAAACTGGTTCCTCATCTTTAGATGAGATTATGGAACATGGTACGTAGGTAGGTAGGTAGGTAGCAGTGGCTGTCCCTCAATGGAGTCATGAGCGGACACACTTAGGCCGCACATAGGGCCCATTGTGATACCACAGTTACATATTTTCCCCTAGTCCAGGAACTACTGGGAGGTTTCAATGAAACGGCTCAGACTGCCAATATTCATACATGACAGTTCATCCAGTACTTCCATGTAGTAGGCACCCAGATGCCTCTTTCTTCTCCGACCAAGTGCCGAGAACATAGGTTCGATTAGGTTCTTTGTAGTCAACCTGTAACCTGTAGGTCTCGCCACTCGGAGAACATGAGTGGTACCAAATACTAGCTCGTAATCCTGATTAGAAAGTTGTAATGCTTAATTATGTATGTATGTAGGTTCGATTAGGTAAAGTGCTCTCTTAGATCGATGATGTCCCACCTACGTCAGTGTTTAGGACCACAGTTCCTATATAAAACCATGGAGAATCTAAAATGAATTTTGATATTCCGGGGTACTCTTTGTTCTGGACTGTTCACACAAAGATGGCTGAATATCACAGACAACTTACGCGTCTTCATAATAAGTGAGATAGAATATAGACTTCTCTTCCGTCAAAGTTTCACAGCTCTTGCAAAAATTAGGCGAACGGATATCAAGTCTGTTGGTATGACTTCCAAAGGGGGGACATTGACCTGCAGCAATTTAAAGTCTCCAGAATATGCATTCAACTAGACAATGCACCCTAGAACCGTGTGTTCTTTTAATGTGAATTTTCATTACCAGAACTGCCCTACCGCATGTTTCTCAATAAAACATACGAAGATACGGAAGCCTATTGTACTTCCGCATATGAAAGACACGAATTCGTTAGTAAATTAAGCCCTAGATTGTCGGAGCACACCGCATCCCGATTAAGGGCGTGACTCCAGTTTCGTTCAAAGCTTCTTAACAGAACTCACCGTCGACAGAATAGAACATGTTTCAGGGTTTTCTGAATCCTTGGATCCAGAAAGGTTCCCGTTCGACATCGGAATTTAAATACTATGTCCAGTTGGCTTACAAATTATTACGAACTGGAGACCAAACCCAATAAACCCCAAAAAATATAAAAAAACTACAGCGTTAGGGTGTTTTAGAAAAAGAAGCTTGAGACTACAAAACAGAGAGCCACCCTTACCGGAGGCTCTATGGGACATAAGGGCAATACGACAAGACAGTACACACAATATGACCAAAAGATAACGGTAAACAGATAACGTCAAGCTATGAGTGGGAGGAATGACCACTAACGTCCAATTTTTCTCATTCCAAATACCTCGATAGCAACTAATCTTCCATTGTACTTCACATTGTTTTTGAAGGCTTTACTAAAATTCAAAATCTAACATCACACTGTTTTTCAAGGCTTTACTAAAATCCAAAATCTCATATAATTTCCTGGCCCCTATCCCACATCCCTGTGTACTAGAGATATTATGTTCCGTGAGTTTAAAAAAGAAGTTAAAATCAAACGAAATGAAGCCAAAACAATAGTCACTAGACAACGGATTCTATCTTAAAGTCTATAAATCTTACCTATACTGGAGATCGCCATTTGCAGGACTACAGTGTTATAATTTATTTGGCTCTTAGTACGACCAATGTAGGCATTGTTAGATAGAAATCTAATTCAGAGTTCATCTGTCAACTTTGTTTTTTTAAACTTGGCTATCGCTATCTCCTTCCAATAACCAGTCCTTCCAAGTCTACTTTTTTTTGTATACGCATATGATTATGCCCTTTTTTGGTTTGTGGTCCAGGCTTTTTGTTCTCTAGAAATTAATATTTTTTATGGGCAATAATATGTTCAGGAGATAAAGAATCCTGTGCACTGTAATTTTTATAAATTTTGTTTCTTTTTTCTGCCTCTAAGTATGTCATATTATTTCGCTTTTGCAGCTAAAAGTATGCTTTAATTTTTTATATATAAGTATGCCTATAAGTATGCTTTATATTTTTAAATTTTATTTTTACGTTTAAGCCATAAATTCATAAGCATCGTAATCATATGCATTATTCACGCCATCATATTTTCTTTTTATATCACTGCCGCAATGTGTTTTCTTTTCTTTAAATCTAAGATTTATTGGCATCACCCAGAAAAAGTCAATCGTTCAGTCATATTTCCATATGGAGATCTCAATAAATATGCTTTTATGACCGAGTTTTTTACTCTCTCTCTCTCTCTTGTCTTTTAACTACACATTTATGTTTTTTAAGAAGTTTTTCCTCTTTAAGTAGAGCATAACATACAAAAACTAGGGGACAATATTGCCAGATTATTGAAAGTATTATTAAATAAATAATTTTAGGAAGAGAAAAACTTTGTCGTAAATATTAGAAAAAGTATTTCAATTGAAAATTTTATGAATTTTTCTTTATTATGAGTTTAAGGATTAGAAAATCGAATTCTGCTGCAGAGAAAAGTTATTACAAAAAACAAGAATAACCCACATTAGAGTGTAGTGTGTAGTTTACTTAGAGGATATATTTTTTAAGAAAAATAATTTTTTGCCTACTTTAAGGGGCATTTTAGATTAATGTCTTCTCAAAATATTGATTTGTTCCATTGGTTGTGCTAATAATTCATAATTATTCTGCGAATGCTTAAGAAAAATACATTTTCGGTTGTTCGTAAATAGGTCGGGCGGGCTGTCCGCCTCCAATCAGTTGGTATAAACACACTTAGGCTACAGAAAAGTCCTATTGTGATGCAACAGTAACCTATTTGATCGAGGACCAGTCCCAAAAACATTCACGCCAAATCACACCAAAGTTTGCACACGAAAAATCTACTCAAACTCAAAAGGAGCACGCTCAGTGTAGTTGTTGTTGTTATTACTGGGCATTTCATTGTGGGCACTAATGCAAGAGGTATTAGGCTTGGGCACATGGTAAATGATTTCTACAGAAGTAGAGGAGTAGCGTGTACAGGCATACATAATTGGTCATTACAACTCTTTAGTCAGGATTACAACCTAGCTTTCTCACACCACTTTTGTTCTGTGTGTTAATATTATACATGAGGATCGGGACCTGCAGTTTAAAGTCAGATTTTTAAGAAATTTTTCATGTCAATTTTGTTTACTCTCAGATTTTTGGCAAAAAAAGAAAAAAAAAAACAGAGGAAGCCGCCGTTTTTTTTTTTTTTTTTTTTTTCAGACTATCCTGTCTATCCTGGGGCTTGAACCGAGACCTCATGTCTAATATGCCACAACACACTACCTAGTAGACTACGCCGCCTACAACAGAGCAACTGCAATATACTCATATCACGATTCGCCACCTAAGCATACTTCTCCACAGGTTGCTGCCCTTGACTTCTATACGCATGTGTTTACTTATATAGCTTTGGTGTTAGCTCTTACTTTAACGCGTACCATTTCGCCTGGAAGCTGTGTAGGTGTAGATAATTAGTCAACTGACCAGTTGAAATTCAAAAAATTTAAATTTTCCCTCTTCATACCACTCTTCAGCCATACGAATACGAGAGCTCTTATAAAAATAATTTCCAAAACTCTTCAGAATGCTAGAAAGAGGCTTCAAAAATTATTTAAAATTTATAGACAGACTGACTGACTCAAGAGTTATGCAAACTCTACTTAGACGAACTGAATAACCATCAGACTTCTTGGAATAAAAATGAAATGCTTGCCTGATTGCCGGGTTCATTATGAGTTTAAAAAAAATAAGTTTTTCTCTTTAAAAGTAAAACAACAATAACAATAAAACAATAATTATTCAATAGAAATTCTATGAAGAAAACTAAACGAATTTAAACCACAAAATTCCATTTCACCACCACTACTATGCCACTCTCTCTCTCTCTCCCGCTCTCTCTTGCCAGCCACCACCATCACCATATCTTTCATAGCCACCATACAGACTAGAATGTGGGTAATAAAAACAACAACAACAAACAAATGTAAAGAAAATTTATGGCTTTAAATAAAATTTTTTACACTTTACACTTGTTGTTGTTATTGTTTTCGTATTCGATGGAAGAGAAAAAGAGAGAGAGAAACAAAATTCATGAAATATTTTATCATTTACCAGGCAAATCCCCAGCAAATGCCTGCCCTACAGACACAAAGACAAACAATTGAATTGAAAAGTAAAAAAAAAAGAAAAGTTTCGAAAAAGCAAAAGTAATGGACAAAATAACGGCAATATATTGTAACTGTTATTATTTAAATTTAAAGCAAGGGTTCACTCACTCATAATCTATAGGCTCTCAGGCTGCCATCACATACATATGTACGTACATGCATGCAAATGCGAGCAACTAACACATGTAAACATATATTTAAGAAGCAAAATACTTTCTTCTAATATTTACATACTTCCTCTCTGTCCTTTCTCGCTCTCTCTCGCTCTCTCTTTTGCCTTATAAAGGCCATTCAATGTTTAACAAAAAGTATCCAAAAGTCTAAGTAAACATGGGAGAGTTTACTCGCATATCGTGTGTATGGCTGTATATACATATGCGTTTAAGAGAGTGTAATATAAGTGCATACGTATGTGTGTGTGTATGTGCATGTGTGTATGGGTGCTCCAATTTCAATATTTATGTAATAAAAATTCAATTTAGCAAAAGTTAAACTTTATTGGCAAACATTGAGGAGCCATTACAAGTGTAAGTGGTATAACACATACACGCTTAACACGCTGTATACGTACGTATGTACATGTATGAGTCTTTTTATGTTTCTATGTGTGAGTGAGTAGGTGGTTGTTATTTTGAATGTTTTTTTTTATTTTTTGACTAAGCTTGGGCGTCAGTTTATTTAACCGTAACAAAATATACAATTTCTCAGAGAGAGAGAGAAAGAGAGAGAGAGAGAGAGAGAGTTATTTAAAGCTATGAACTGTTGAATGGCATTTGAAGAGAATAAACTAAATATAAGAGAGAGAGAGAGAGAGAGAGAGAGAGAGAGAGAGAGGGAGAGAATCTGTTCTAGAAGACACGCTATTCTGTGACATTTTATCGTCAACGTTTAAAAATCAGTTAAAATCTGGACCATTAAAGTCATTTTTAGTTTTTCTCTCTCTGCTGGAAGTCCTGAGTTCGAATTGCCGAAGATCGGAAATAAACTCTTCGAACCGTTTTATCACTGTGCGAAGTTTCAGACAAAACGACTCCTTATCAAGAGACATCTTCGACTTCATAATAGAGAATGTGCTGTGGAAAGCGAGAGCTCATCGGAATGGCATTATTTTCTACAGAAAGTTCTTGCATACACTGAAGACAAGAGTCAGTCAAGATAAGGGCAAAACTAAGTAAAGGGTGGGCCATTTATAAGTTTAGATTTATGAGACAATGAAACAAAATCGTTTTGAAATTTTTTCAAATTTATTTTGTTGTTGTTGTTGTAAAGTACAATTCTGGTTGCGTTTAGAAACGGAATATGATTGCCTTGCCTCATAATACCTCATTCGATCGAACCAATTTTCGTGAACTTCTTCGAATGTATCACGAATGTTGGCCTGCAAATGCTTAATTGTCTTTCAATTGTTGGCATAACAATTTTCTTTAACGGGGCCCCATAAAAAATAGTCAAACGGTGTCTAATCGCAGCTTCTTGACGGCCAATTGACCTCACCATTTCGGTTAATTAAACGGCCATTAAACGTTTGACAGTATAAATCGATTGTGGCATGAGATTTGTGTCATGTTGTAACATTCTGTTCGAACCAAACATCGTTCACAGCAATACCATGAAGAGCGGTTAGAAAAAACTCGGTTATCATGGTGCGTTAGGTGTCTCCATTGATCGTAATGGTTAAGCCGTCCTCATTTTCAAAGAAAAATTGCCGTATTTGGGGCTCAAAAAACCTATACGTGGTCTTACAGAAGCCAATGCCTATTACGAGTAGCCTGCGCTCTACTGTACGACCACCTGTGGGTTTTTTGAGCCTCAAATACGGAATTTTGCTTATTAACGAAGCCACCAAGATGGAAATGAGCTTCATTCGAAAAGATGATTTTTTTTTTCTTTTTGTAGTTTCTCGTTGGCCCATCTAGCGAAGCGAAAACGAACTCGATTGTCATACGGCTTTAACTCTTGAACCAATTGAACTTTATAAGGCGTCATACCGAGATCTTTTCTCGAAATTCAACGTACATTGGTGCGTGAAATGTTCTAATCTTGAGAACGAGGACGAGTTGATGTTGATGAATTCTCATGCAGACGCTCAGCCACAGCTTCGATACTTTCAAGTATACGAGCAGTACGAGCACGCCCACGTTTTGGCGCATCAAGAGTGAAGCCAATTTCACGAACTTTAGCAATAAACTTATCGGGCTGTCATGGCCCTTCTTTGCAACCAAAATTTTGTGGTGCATGTTCGTGCAATTTCCGAACAATTGTCGCTTGTTTTGAAAATAAATTTCCAATAAATCCCAATGTTGTTCAAGCGTAAATCGATTCATTATGCTCAGTGGAGATAATGTACTGAGTGTTGGAACAGAATGGAATGACATAAGTATTGTCAGATTCGAAATAACCGATAGGTGACCAACCCGATATATGTTGTTGTCAAGTAGCGACATGCATTGCATATCGGATGTCAGTTAACGAGCGATAACTATACGTTGGACATTTTTTATGTGAATTTATTTATTCTAGGCTCTGCTATAAGCAATGAAAATTATGCCAGTCTAGGTTGCTTGCCTTCCCATTAAGCCACTAAATTGATTATTTTCAATACCCAGCATCTATAAAGGTGGCTAATAGCATTTAGACCATCCTTCCTTTGTCTTTTGTTCCTTACAAGGCATGTGTTTAACTCTCCAAAGAATTAATTCCTTTACTTAACTGCCTACTGCTGTCATGTAGCATCAATAGAGCGTATATTTCTTCATGTAAGTCTAACGGAATAACATGAAATGAAATGTTTACCATGGCCTAGGAAAAACTAATGGAGCAATTTTATCAGCAACAACAACCACCACAACAACAACAACAAAAACATGCAACAACAAATAAAATATAAAGAAGAAGGATTTGATCTAACAAAAGTAAACTTTATCCTTAAATATCCTCAATTTTTCTCTTCATCTCTTCTTAACCCTTATAATACTCACAATATTATGAAAAAAAGGAAGAAGGCAAAGAAGGAAAAAATGTGTATTGAAGACAGTACAAGAGAAATATGATGAAATATTGAACAGCAAATAGTGATACTTTACATGGCTTAAGCAAGAGCCAGTGTATGTAAGAAACTAAATATTCGAACTCCCAGCATACATAGCTTCGCAGCTTCTCAGCTACAAATTGCTTGTCAAATGAAATTTTAAATTTTCTTTACAAATCGTTGTTTGACTGTCTGTCTGCCCGCCTGCCTGCCATTGGCTCTGTGTGAGTGAGTGTTGTAGTGAAAATAATAGATTTTGTATTGCAAGAAACGAAAGAGAGAGAGAGAGAGAGAAAAAAATCTCAATTTCTTGTTTTTCTCTTTCGTTTTTTTCCAATCTTTTTGCGAAAAACTTTAAGTGGTATTATGATTTCCTTTCTAAATTTTGCAATATTTGTAGCACAAACGGACTCCCTCTCTTCCTTTCCCTCTTTTATACTAACGGGTGTTCTTTTTCTAGCTGCATGAGAACTATTCGTTATAGTTTGACAACTGAAAATGTCAAACAATGTTGACAATTATGTTCAGTAAGGTCTGACAATATAGTTACCGTAATTTAGTAGGTCTTGGGGTCACAGTTAAAACTCCAGGCCAGACACTCTCCAACAAACGAAATCTGAAAAAAATATTTTTTAGGCGACTTCCTCTCAGCAGATTTCTAGCAAAAAGTCTGACAGGAAATAATATTGCCACGCAAAGTTTCTCAAAAATCTTTCGTACGGATGTGTCCCCCACCATTTATTTATAAAATCAACACACACAACATAACTGGTGTGAGAAGATAGTTTATAATCCTGACTGAAGGGTTGCAATGATCAATTATGTATGTATGTAGTGTCCAGTGATGAAGGACATTTTTATCTGGATGTTCACCTTCATTTGTGGTAACTGGAAGCCTCTCTAGACTGACTGAGCTAGCTGGCTTTAGTGACTTCCTTAAGGATAATCCACTCGATAGTGCTAAAGGAATTACACAGACCCGATCAAATAATTTTGCCAGCCGGAATGACGGTATGTGTGGCCATAAAATTTTACTTCTGTGATAAACTCCGCTTCTGGAAATCTGAATAATAGCGGATAAACTCTTAATGGACTGTGCTCTCCTCTCTCACGCATGATTCAAAAATGGATACGGGCTTAGGAGCAGGGCTTCAGCAATGGAACCAATGTTAAGGTGTTGTATAGTCTTCCAGCGAGCAGAAATTCTAGGGCGTTTTAAGGAAACATAGACCGAAGAGCTCAAGCATAACAGTTTCTGTTGATAATTGGGCAGCATTGAAGGCGTTGAGGGGACATAATTTGAAGTTACACTCATCTGGGTATGTTAAAGACCTTTTGGTAGAATTGTTGAGTTAGATTATGCGGGGTATCTGATCATTACGAAATCATGGACAACAAAAAGGCAGATAAACAGGCAAAATGAGCATCAGCTTTAGAAGTAAGAATACAAGAAGGGTCAATGAGACCACTTAACAGGTTTCTTATTTGAAGTCATTGATTGAAGGTTCGATTCGCTTACCAATTGGGCATTGAGATGTTGATTAGAAAGCAGGGTTGTGTAAATCCCGTGGGCAAAACTAGTCCTAAGCATAAGTTGGTGGGGATGAGCCCTATTATAGGAGTCGTCGTAACGGGTCATAAAACGATTTAAAGAGAATCAATAGAATGAACTGGGATGTCTGTGGTTTGTAGGAAGAAACAGAAGTGAAGATGGATCATATATTAAGCAGGTATGCAGACAGGGAGAGCTGTAAGCTTGACGATCTTCAAGCTTGATCTAATAGGGTGCATAAACTCGATTGCTTATGAAATTCTCGCCCAGATTAAAATAAAAGAAGGCCACGTGAACAGTTACAAGAAACTGTGGATCATATTTTATGTTACGGTTCTTGTCTGCAGGTTCGTAGGCAGAAAAAGCTGTAAGCTTGAAGATATTCATGCTTGATAATAACATTGATTGACTGCCTAGGCGGATACTTAACCCGGATTGAAACATAAATAAAAAGGTTTATATGAAGAGGCAGAAGAAACGATGGATCATATTTTATGCCACTGTTCTTGTTTGCAAGTTCATAAGCAGGATGGGCTGTAAGCTTGAAGATCTTCAAGCATGATCTAATAAAGCTCATTAACTGAATTGACTGGTTGGCAGGATGCTTATGGAATTCTAAACCGGATTAAAATGAAAAAACAATTCAAATTTCTGCCTTGCCTTACCATTTAAAGTTCTTACGCTCTTAAGGAAACACCCTTTATAAGTAAGTTGCCTTAAGCGTGTAGTAGCAATCGTAGTAGCAGCAGTAGAGGGATTATTTGCAAAATAAATTGTTAGAAAATTGAAGAGAATGCAAAAATATTTTCAAGAGATGGATTTTCTTGTTGTTGTTGTTGTTGATGTTGTTGTTGTTGTTACTTTGTCAATAATAGATTTTTTTCATATTTTTTTTTCTTCTTCTTAAACTGATTTCCAGCTTAAAATCCAAGATTGAAGGAAAAACGATGGAAATATTTTTTCTTGATTACTTTCTTTCCTTTCATTTCATTTTTCCTAACCCCACCCCCCCCTCGTCAGTAAATAGGAAAACTGGCTTAAAAACAAATTCTTTAAGCTGAGCATCAATACTTGAATGTTGCATAAAGGAAAAGCAAATCAAAAGGACTTTTGGAAGCAAAGAACAAAAAAAAGTACCTACGACAACAAGCTTTAAAAAAAATGCAATTTTTCAGTGATAATGGTTTTCTTGATGTTGTCTTAACGGAAAATTAGTTTGTTTTTCCAATGTTAAGGCCAATAAATATTCACATGCA
Organism: Sarcophaga bullata; assembly: GCA_005959815.1. Lineage (NCBI taxonomy): Eukaryota > Metazoa > Arthropoda > Insecta > Diptera > Sarcophagidae > Sarcophaga > Sarcophaga bullata. The sequence continues at coordinate 521,434 of QOCX01000050.1, read as the reverse complement.
CAAAAACAACCTTTCGGAATGTAGTGCGGGGTAGGGTACCAAAATGATGGGACTCTTTAGTACCGAAAACCTTTTCAAATACCTGTTCATAGGATTGGAGAGGTAAGGAGTTAACCACAGCTTTAATAAAGTCCCGTTGTGACACCAGATGGGCGATTCACCATGAGCTACTTACTTAATCGTTTTCGACAATTTGTATCGGGACTTCGCATTAAAACATGCTGCCCCTAGAACCCAACTGACCAGATTTAAAGCTTAGTTAATCCAATGATCGATCGTATATATAAAGCAACGATAGCTCCATTAGACTATCATGCAAGCTTGAGCCAACATAAATCCTGCGTTAAGCTAGAGTTGGACAAATAATCCTACTCATGATGATTTTAAAAACCTCTGCAGTAGGTCATAAGCAGGTATGTCAAGTCTTACCATATTGATTGTATTCTGACAATGGAATAAAGTGGTATGGTAAGTGCTGGCAATTGTAATGTTTTGTCTGACAAGTAAGAAGACTCTTTAGTCAGGATTACAACCTAGCTTCTCACATCACTTATGGTGTGTCTGTTAATTTTATACCACAGTGGTGGGAGCTACAGTTTAATGTCGTTTCCGAACGACAGAATTTTAAGAAACTTTTCATGGTAATTTCTTATTTATTCTCAAAGTTTTTACCAGAAATCTGCTGAGAGAGGAAGTCGCCGCTGAAATAATTGTATTACTTTGTTAAGGGTTTACATCGTGACCTCACGTCTAATGAGCCAACACACTATCTACTGGACTACGACGACTTTATATTGGCCATTAACAACCATTATTGAGTGGATCGGCCTGTTTTAGGATATCCTTCCAGTCCCCTCAGCATATTTCGCCCCTTCGCCAGTTGGTCACACCAATCGATGACAGGACTGCCTCGACATGGTCCTTCGAACGCGAAGAAATATTTTTTTTTTTATTTCGTTTTGTTGGAAATGTATGTCCTGGGGTTCGAACCGTGGCCTCACATCTAATTAGCCAATACACTGCGTACTAGACTACAATAATCTTGCGCTTCAAAACCGATAGGCATAATCTCTACGACATACTTTGAACCTGTGTTTCGTTTAAAAGCATTTTAGAAGGCATTCACTTGGGTGCTAATCTAAGATTCATTAATGCTAGGGGGGGGGGTGCATTTTAGGGCCCATCTAGTCGTAGATAGTAATATCTCTCTGCACAGTAATATTAAACGACCGCTTCCCTTGACTTGAATTCAACGCATAACACCCAGTAAACGATTTCATTATGCAGCTCATTATGGCGAATTTTTTTTCTCTCTTTTGCTTCTTTACACGCATTTCGTCAAAGGATTTTATTTGTAGAGGGGGAAAGGGAAAGAATTTCAATTTACATTCAAAAGAAAATAAAAATCCTGAGAGCACAACTTAAAGGCAAGTAAAGAAAATAAAATATTTTCCTCTTCTCAAGTATACTTAGACGCGTATGAAGTGTATTAAACAGTACGTAAGTGTTCTCAAGCATATGAAATACGAGTAAGAATAACGAGGAAATGAAATGCGGAGATAATTTGGAACAGGACTTCCTGTTCAAATGAAGGACTTACCGTTCAAAAGTATTTCTTGTGCCTTGTAAAGCCGATAAGGCTTAGTTAAAGGCCCAGCTCTGAGTCTTATTCTTTACCCTACGCTACATATGGCAACCTCTTGATGAGTGGAATCGTCAATCGTTTTGTATATCTCTGCAGCATACTGTAACGTATGTGACGTATGACGAAAATTTTCTCTCTGAGTGAAATTGACAATTCCTCGTGTGAAAAAGGTTTTGAAACAAGAATTTCGCCGTTAATTCTGTGGAAATCTACACACGTTTTTAAACTTGAAGGTTAAAGAGGCTGTGGAATTAAGTCTGAACGACTTGATCTGATAATATCTCTTCGTTGCCCTGTAAAGTTACGATTCTGAGTACGTAAGATATCCAGCTCCTAATATTTCTCCCTTTTCTAACGGTCAAGCGGTCAAGCACATTTCTTACGAGTGCAGCCTTCAAATCTAAAAGATTGGCAACATGAGCGAATTCCTATATTGATTCTCTTGGCAGTTTTGCTTCAATCTTAGATACGCTGCTGTAAGAGTCCGGATTATTGTATCGGCCGTAGTCTAGTAGGTAGTGAGTTAGCTTATTGGACACGAAGACATGGACCTCTCCTCTCAGCAGAGAGGTAAATAAATAAACAAAGCTTCTCCAGAAAATCTGTCATTCGAAATCGACTTCAAACAGCCAGTCCAGTCACTTATGAATAAAATTAACACGCACACAACATAAGTGGCCTAAGAAGCTAGGTCGTAATCCTAGCTGAAGGCTTGTAATGACCAATTATGTGTGATAGCCAAGCAGATACAATCTTTAAGTCTACCGTGATTGATAACTTCAGCTAATCCCTTTACTTGACTCTCTTTTCTCTTTACCTCAAATGTTCAAAAAATGTCTGGGCCTAATGGGCAGCTTAACAGAGCTCAGTCTTCTCTAGCATGTTGATCAGCTACACAATTTCTGAACTGAATTTCAGGAACTGAACTTCCTGAACTTCTGAACTGAATTTCAGGAACTGAACTTCGTGAACCCGAGAAATTGAACTGAATTTCAGGAACTGAACTTCCTGGACCCATGAAATTGTGTAGCTGATGAACGTGCTAGGGCAGGCATACCTCTGTTAGGCTGCCCATTAGGTAAAGACATTTTTTGAACGTTGAAAAATACGAAGCTGGAGAAAGTCTTACTTCATTGACTGATTGATCTGACTGATCTGACCTGAATTAGATGAGAAGCGTGTCAATGTAAGTATTTAAACTGAATCGTTGTGTGGATCTCTATCATTGCATCTGTAGTACTGAAGGTCTATTGACCTCTGCAGAGGTTATAGATCGATCGCAGAGGACCGTCTTCAGCTTGATGCAGTCTTCTCCTATTTCATTGCCTCTTTCTCTATAGCCTAACAGCCAGATTGAGCACTGGCTTATAAAATTTTGAAAGTGGTTTCTAGCTTGATTCCAAAGTAGCCATGCTTTAATGTGAAGACCTGGTAGTGATTATGGCAAGATCGATTGATCTAGATTTGTCTGCTAGTTTTTGGGGTATCAAGCTTTAAGCTTTGATTTCAACAAAGTTGCTCTTCTTACTTGAACGTCTTATCCTATCCCCAAAAGGTATTTGATTTCACTAGGGTTAAGTGGATAAATAGGCCTCTAATCCAAATAGTTTACTGGTGTACAAGCTCAAGATTATCTTCCCACGCAGGAGAATGTTTTCCATGATAAATTTTTTAATTGGAAATTGCTTTCTGACTCACTCAGTTTCTTGTAAGTAGGCCTCTGAGTTCCAAAAATTAAGTTGTTTTACAGGGCCTATATAATCTAAGAACCAATACTTCTTAAACAAGCAAAGAATTACTTGTTTATGTTGCACTTAGGCTTCAAATATAGGCCCTCTTCGAAATAATTGCCACTTGTTTACAATTTCTCAACTCTAATATGCAATTTCAATTTGTTTTTCAATTAAATTTTTTATTTCTCTCTATCTCTCTCTCTCGCTCTCTCTCTCTCTCTCTCTCTCTCTCTCTCTCTCTCTTGCTCTCTCTCTCTCTTTCTCTCTTTCGCATAGTGTTGTAGTACTAGTGGCAGGCTATTAAAAACGGAAATTTTTATTTGAAAACATTTTGCCAAACTAAGCAAAAATGATTTTTTTTTTCTTTGCCAGCCACGAAAACAAAATTAAAGAAAATTTGCTGAGGCAGAAAATAACCAACGAAATAAGCGTATAAAATAATAGGCGAGAGAGAAAGACAGAGAAAGAAAGAACGCAGAACAGAACTGAATAGAACAGAACAGAACTTTAAATCACACGATTTCTTCACACACACACACACGTTTTTTCCGTTTTATAAGTGAAGTGCATTACACAGGGCATTATAAAATGCTTACAAGTACTCGTACATACATTTACAATTTAAATGTAGATTTACAAATACACCACTAAAGAGCAAGCGAGATAGAACGTCAGAGAGAGAGAGAGAGAGAGAGTCAGAGAGGTACTTTACTTTTAAGTTTATGAAATAAGATTTCGAAAATGTGAATGCCTTTGTGTATATGAGAGCAAGAGAGTATGAGTGTAGTACTACTAGTATTTGTGTTCATTTATTTTAACTTATTTAAGTGCATACTTTACGGCGCTAAAGCTCTTAAATATAATGTTATAAGGAATCTGAAATGTTTTCCTTTTTCTTAATATTTTAACTTAAATTTCTTGCTGTTTTCAATTGGGAAAAAAAACATTTGGGAATCACTGTTTTCTTTGTAATTTCATGCACAGTTTTATTGTGGAATTGCAGTGGCAAAAAAGGTATCCTTTTTCTTCTTAGCTCTCCAATAAGGCTATAAAGTTTACAAAAGGCTTTCTTTCTTTAATAGTTTCAAAATTTTTTTGCTGTAAAGGCAAGAGAAGAAGAAAAGGAGAATAATAGGCTTCAATAATAATACAAAAATATGGGAAAGAGAGTGTCAATTGAGCTGTTAAGGAAATCTTTAGTCGGTCTAATCTAGCTGGTACTCAAACCCTAGCTTAGACACCTCTAACGATAAGAATTATGAAAAAATATTTCTTTAGTGGCTTCATTTCATTCGTTTATTCCATGAAAAAGTTTCTGAAATCCGTCGTTCGGAAACGATATTGACTTGTAGGTCCTACTACTCATGGATAAAATTAACTCACACAACATGGGTGATATGAGAAGCAAGGTTGTGATCCCGACTTATTAGGGTTGTAATGAACAAATGTTGAAGTCGCCGTAGTATAGTTGGTAGTGTGTTGGCTTATTACAATTTTGTGAAAAGCTTTGTAATCCTGACTAAAAGATTGTAAAGATTGGATCTTATTCTGAGATTGTCCGTCTGTCATAGGGCTCTACAAGCAAACAATCTAAAGTGGCTGCGCTGCTCTAATTCGATTTGTATTAAAGTCGTTCCATAGTTACAGCGCTAAGCACCGGGCAAGATCACAATAGTGCAACTGCATTTCGTAATTGGCAAACAAAAGCGATATGGACGGCCAGATATGCCGCAGTAATATCCAAAAGACTTGCAAGGAAATTCTGAGCATGCGAAGCTCAGGGTGGTTCATACACCACAACTAACGAATAATAACAAGGAAACTTATCTCACACTGCACTTCATGTGACTTAGAGGATTCAATTCAGGATGATCACTTGGATAAGGAGAAACCTTTTAGCAAAATGAATGCTAGAAGTCGTCGATACACTTAATTACTTAATTGGTCAATACAACAATTTAGTTAGGATTGCAACCTAATTCTCTCACATCACTTATATTGTCAGTGTTAATTGTGAACTCACTTTTAACCATCATGATTAAAGCAGAAGCTGTCAGAATGTAAAAGAAGAGAAGACAGAACATTTAAAGAACTGGGCATGGCGGCTAACGTTCCAATAAGAAAAGTGACCGCTTTCATGCGGAGCCCACAACTAACGAAGAGGGCTTATCTCACATTGGGTAACACTATGTGACATATGGGCCACCGAGTTAACTTGTCTGTGAACGGTAAGCTAACCTAAAACTAACTTTACTTAATTGAGGCCTTATCCAACTCTCTATATCATTTGCCAGAACTTTTGTGCATGCTTATAACATAACTTGAGCTGTAAGGTAATAAATAAATTGGCAACCAAATTCTTCAACACAAAAATGCTTCTTTCAATGAAAAAAAAAAAAACGAACTGTCTGACTGCCGTAAAGGGATCGAACCATTATTGATCCCCAAATTTTATATGAAAAAAAAAGCCTATAAAATACACAAATTTAAGGTGACATTTACAGACACGTTTATGCTATGCTTCTGCTCTATAATGGCACCCCAGCAACTGAAGAAGAACAATGTTCGTTCATCGTTTTGGTTTATCGTTAATAATTTTTTTTATTATTATTGACCATTTAAGTTTTGTTGTTGTTGGTTGTTTTTTTTTTAATCAATTTATTGTTATAGGGTTCGATACGGTTTCGGTTCGATAATAAACAAATATTTGTCCCAAGAAAAAATTACCAGAGTTTGTTAGTTTTTGATAAGAGGTCAGCCAGCCAGCCAACCATCATCATTATTTCAATCATCATTTGTTTTACGATTGATTTTATTTTATTTTCTTTTCTTTTCATCATTTTACTTCCTCTAGTTACTTTTCTAGTTCAATAAATTAGAATATTATGGTTAAAAAACAACAACAACAACAATAAAAAAATTAATTTTTTTATTACTCTTACGCCGCCCTAAAGTCTACACACCACCAGGCTTATGAAATTTTATTTCAAATTGCCAGGGCAGTCAAAGCAATAAAAATGTTGATCGGTATGATGTACAGTTATGTGTGTATGTTGTGGTAGTGCCCAGTCCACAGTTCAATTGATATTTTCTTCAGAATCAAATCAATATTCATTTCAAATCATGATTAATTTATTACGCATAAAATCAATTAACCAGGAGGGGGAGGGGAAGGGGGACAGTTGTTTAAGCAATAAAGGAGGCAAAACAAAAAAAAATGAAACTTGTAGTGAATTCAGATCGATCACAATAATACCCTACACGGCCATTTTGAAGTATCTTCGGCGTTCATAGAAAGAAACATTTTTAAAACGACAGACATCTTTAAGTTACGCTAGGTTAGGTTAGCGGTTAGCTTGCCTTGCCGCCCATAGGCAAGTACACGCGGTGGCATAGTGTGAGGTAAACCTAACATCATTTATTTAAAAGCGCTCAAAAGTTCGGGAGGTCGTGTATTTTAGAAACATTATTTTCCCAGAGAAATGGACCTTATTAAGCACCGATGCAGCAGCCTTGAGAGTGTTCGAGAGAAAAGTCCTACGTAAGATCTTCGGTCCAGTGCGAATTGGCGAAAGTTTCCGCATCCGATACAACAGTGAGCTGTATGAGCTCCTCAACGACATGGACGTTGTGCAGCGNAAGTCGGCAAAGAGGACGACCTTGTATACGTTGGAAGGACCAAATCGAGAAAGCCCTGTCATCGATTGGTGTGACCAACTGGCATAGGCGCGCTGGGAAGCAGAGCGCGCCTGCGAATGACTTGTTGTGCTGTCAGGCCGAAATCCGTTAATCGGGTTGTTATGGCCAATTAAGTAAGTAAGTAAGTATTTTCCCAAAAACAAAAAAAAAATCTTCCACTCTAGTCAAGGCCAAGCTTGATAAATGCATTGGGAACCCTGCCCAATCAGTTTTAATAACAAAAAACGTGATTCAAAGAATTTCATTGTGACTGTGTTAGTATGAAAGAAGAGGAACACTTTGGACCGTGCACACTCCTCTCCTCTCTTAAAAACATAAAAAAAAATTAATGATACGATGTTGCTCGATACCACGATTAAAAGTGTAAAGTGGTGTACGGCATGGAACTTCATGTCACTTGGAGGTTTCAATTCAGGGTGATCACTTGGATAAGGAGAGAACTTTTAGCAAAATGACTACTAGAACTCGATACACTTAATTACTTAATTGGTCAACACAACAATTAAGTCAGGTTTGTAACCTAGTTTTCTCACACCACTTATGTTGTGAGTGTTAATTGTGAGTGGAGTGATCTACAGTTGAAAGTCGAAAACAGATTTTTCAGAAACTTCTCAGTTTGCCGAAGAAATTTGTTCTCGAATTTCATTTCTTTGGAGTTGCGTGACCTGAGGGTTGAACCAAGGACTCACGTCTAATAGGCGAACACACTGTCTTTACTACGACTACGGTGACTGCGAACGTATACTGGAAGTGTAAAAGACTCTATGACATGTACTTCACATAACTCAGAGGTTTCGATTTGATATGGACACCCGGATATGAGAATCTTTTCAGCAAAATGATTGCCACCTTCGATGTTATTCAGTCTTACTTACTTAATTGCTCATTACAACCCTTCAGCCAGGATTACATTCGATCGTAATCTCACATCACTTATGTTGTGCAATGTTAATTTGGTACATGAGTGGCGGGGGAGCAACAGTTTAATGTGTATTCCGAACGATAGGTTTGAGATACTTTTCATGGCAATTTTATTTCACCCACAGAGTTTTTGCCAGTAATCTGCTGAGAGGTAGTTTCCGAAGAAATATTTTTTTTTTCATTTCGTGTTTTTGGTTTGAACCGAGGCCTCACGTCTAATAAGCCAACACACTAAACTATAGCGACTATAGAAGTGAGTCTAATGCAGTGCCCTTTTAGCCTGTTTGCATCCTAAGGAAACAGTCTGGTGTTAGGTTGCTAGTTGTGTCTTTGATTCCGTCCAAGACTGAACCTTTTTATTTGTTGCCTTAATAAAATTTCTAATTTCTCTGACCTCCCTCCCCCCGCTCAAATTACATCACACTGTGCCTTCACTAATATCATAAACAGGCCATCGAACTTCATTCCAAATGTTTATTTTTCTATATTTCCTATGACTTTCCTTTCCTTTAATAAATTCCTGAAAGGAAATCCCTTTTTTTGTAAATTCTTTTGAAACGTGCATTCGTTTATTTCACCATAAAAATCCATGAAATATGAAAACATCCGCCTCTTCTCACATTCTAATCTTGCCTTGATTATTGGCGTATTAGATCGTCTGACAAGAGGATTTTTATTTCGTCACTCTCTGTCTGTTGTTCTTCTGCAGCCAACTTCATGAGAGTGTTTTTTTTAGTCTCTGTAAAGCGACAATAATATACAGTTGTTGTTGTTACTGTTGTCTACTTTAAGGCAAAAAACAAATTTAATTTATAGCTGAATATAGGAGAGAGACATGAAAGAAGACATAAAGATGTAGATTGGCCATTGACATTTGCAATGTTTCAGTAACAATGAAGCAGTAAAGCAATAAGGCCGTTTAGCCTTGAATGACAGATTGGAGGGATATTTTTGGAAAATAACAATTTTAAGAGGCATACGACATGGACTGAAAATTATTGCTTAAAGGAAATATACAAAGCTGTACAGAGGCAGTTGTAATGGATCAAATGTCATTAAAGCTGCTAAAGAAAGTTTGACCTTTGACCTCTGCTAATATTGGGAAATATCCGGTGAATATCTGCTGATGTCGCCGTAGTCTAGTAGGTAGAGTGTTGGCCAATAAAACGAAGAATAAAAAAAACATTCCTTAGTCGCCTTCCCCTCTGCAGATTTATGGCAAATATCTTGTGAAGTCGCCGTAGTCTAGTATGGTAGTTGTGTTGGCTTATTAGATGTGAGGCTACGGTTCGAACCGCATATCAAACATCTCCAACAAAATGAAATAAAAAAAAAATATTTCTTCGCGTTCGAAGGACCATGTCGAGGAAGTCCTGTCATCGATTGGTGTGACCAACTGGCGAAGGGGCGAAATATGCTGAGGGCCTGGAAGGATATGCTAAAGTAGGCCGATCCATTCAATAATTAATGATTGTTAGTGGACAATATGAAGTCATTGTAGTCCAGTAGATAGTGTGTTCGCTCATTAGACATGAGGTCACGGTGCAAACCCTAAACAACATCCTCTCTCAGCAGATTTCTGGTAAAAACTTTGAGAATAAATAAGAAATTGCCATGAAAGGTTTGTCAAAATTCTTTCGTTCGGAGTGGACCTTAAAATGAAGGTCTAGCGCCACTCATGTATAAAATTAACACACACAGCATAGGTGATGTGCGAAGCTTGGTTGTAAACCTAACTGAAGGGTTTAATTGACAATTATAATATGCCATATGAAATGAGAGACTGGCTTGCTAGGTCGTACCTATCTACACAGTATCTTAAACCCATTGCTGCATGGTGAACCCCAACTATATCTTCCCGGTGAACTTTTGCACGAACCAATGTTTATCTCCGTTTTTGTTACGTAGTAATTGATGCAATTGCCATATCATTTGATCACTTTGCTAGGTCGTACCTATCTAAACAGTACCTTTAATCTATTGCAGCATGGTGGACCTCTGCTCTTCTATCCCTCCTGTGAACCGTTGCGGAAACCAATATTTAATGCCGTAATTGCCACATCATTTCATCACTTTTAAACCCCTTAAGTTTCGTTCGTTTAAGTGTATGATCCTTGACTCATCTCCCACGTATGGCAGAAATTTATGCAAAAAAATATTTCAGGGATTTTTAACAGCCGGCCTAATGCGCATAACCATTCTGGTAAAAACTTTTCTCAAAATACCTTTGGATTTTTAGGAGAAAAAAATTATCGCATGAAACCAATTTGTGTCAATGAACGTTTTTCTCGATGAGCCTCTATTTTTTTTTTTTTTTGTAATTCC
>QOCX01000050.1:483564-510861 GCA_005959815.1 Sarcophaga bullata | reverse complement strand
ATGGACACACACATACATGCATATATACATACATACAGACATACATACATCCACACATACATGCATATATACATACATACAGACATACATACATACATATGTACAGACATACATACATACATATGTACATACATGCATCCATACATACAGACATACAGACATGCAGGCATACATACATACATACATACATACATACACACATACATACATACATACACACATACAAATCATTACATACAAACATACATACAACATACATACATACATACATATCATACATACATGCATGCATACATACATACAAACATACATACATACATACATACAAACATACATACATTTCATATACATACATCATACATACATACATACATACATACATACATACATACATACATACATACATACATACATACTTGCAAATGTATACTTATTGCTGGGGTAGTGTGATGGTAAGACCAGGACTTTAGTTTAATAAATACACATGGCCTAGAAAGAGAATGGAAGAGTGATAAAGAGAGAGAGAGAGAGCGAGCGAGAGAGTTAGTAATAAAAGTAGAGATATTGTAAATATCCTTTGGATATTGTATACACGAACGTGTATGTCTATTCAAGCAAAGAAAAGGGGTTAAAAAACAACTTTGCCTATGTGTATGTATGTATGTGTAGACTCATAGTGACTATGAGCCTGTGTAAGTATTTTATTTTATTGTACAAGAAAACCATGTATATTCCATTGCCTGATGGCAACATCCACTGCTGCTGTCATGCTTGTAAACAACCTTCAGATTGTTTCATTCGCCCTCTCTCTCTCTCTCTCTTTCTCTTCCTTTCTCTCGGTATTATAACATAACCTCACATCTCCTCTTAAACTATTATTAATGAATAGCAGCCTCTATTAAAAAAGGTCGTCTATGGGATCAGGGACGTTTGAGGCTTCTTTCTCTTTATATGGGTTTTTATTGATAATACAATATTATTAATGTTGTGCCCATATGTTGTTGTTGTTGTTGTTGTTGTTGTTGCACTGTTAGTTTGTTTGTATTTGTATAAATGATGATGATGTACTATACACAGATAAAATGGACAATTGATGCTTAAACATGTGTGGATACAGCATTCGTAATACGTTTACATGTTGCGGTTAAATGGTGATACAACAAAAAAAAATTCTTGTTGTTGTTGATGTTGTTGTTGTTGTTTTTTAAATAAAATTGAAACGTGTAATACAGATTAAATAATATTTATTTAAACAGGGACAAGAAAAGGAAATCCTTAGCTAAGGAAATCCTTAGACTTCAAAGTTGTTCTATTAAGGGTCAGGGATCGGGTCCTTCTTTCAAATTTTTATAATCAATTTTGGCAAACTGTATTGCAAAGGGTGGGCCATTTAAAAGTTTAAATTTAGAAATTTTACCAAATTTATTTTGTTGTTGTTGTAAAGTACAATTCCTGTTCCATTTGAAAATGGCATTTGCTTTCATTCATGTGCCTAGCGCGGTTGGCCTCACAGTACCTCATTCGATCGAAACAATTTTCGTGCCACTTTTTTGAGTGTATATGGTCATATGCAGGTAATGACATCACGTATGTTGACCTTCAAATACTCAATTGACTGTGGTTTGTCGGCAGAACAATTTTAATTTCTTTAAGGGTGCCCCACAGAAAATAGTCAAACAGTGTCAAATCACAGCTTTTTGGCGGCCAATTGTTATTACCATTGCGGCTAATTAAACGGCCATCAAACGTTTGACGCATTAAATCGATTGTGGCATGAGATGTCTGGCAAGTTGCACCATCCTGTTCAAACCAAACATCGTTCATATCAAACACCATGAAGGACGGGTACAAAAAATCGCTTATTATGGTGCGCGATAGGTGTCTCCTTTGACCATCCTCATTTAGAACGAAATGTGAGCCACAAGCCGCTCCAAACAGTGACTCGTAATGCGGGCGTTTGCTTCTGTAAGATCACGTGCGGGTTTTCTAAGCCCCAAATACGGCAATTTTGCTTATTAATGTACTCACCACCAAAATGAATATGAGCTTCATTCGAGAAGATGACTTTTTTTTTTGGTCAAAATCGACATCGTAGTGCAGTTAGTTTCTCGTTGACCTAATAAATCTCAATGTTGCTCAAGCATAAATCGATGCATTGCGTTCGATCGTATGAGCTAATATTCTGAACTTTTGTGGTATTGGTAAGTATTGCCAGATTCTACTTTAAACTGATGGTTCCAAAATTATAAACCAATATATGCCCAACCCGATATGTATGTGTGTACATCATGTGCATATTTGACAGCCATTAAAAAATCTCTATATTCCTCTATCTCTCTCTCTTTCTCTCTCTCGCTCTCTCTCTGACTTAATTCGTTGATTTTCAAAAATTCCTGAAACAACTTCTGTTTCTGACTGTAAAGTTTCTAAAGAACGCATTTTGATTGGCATTTAAACACGTAAGACTTATAAAAAAAAACAAAAAAAGATTAAAAAACAAGAAGAAGAAAAAGAGAGTACAAAAATTTACACAAAAAGCAATTCTCTCACGCACATTATGGCATGCACAGTGAGAATTCATTCGTTCTCCGTTTATATGAGTAAGGCATGGAGATAAAAATACAATTTTATTGCATACTTTACGGGATGCAGAGAAACTATAATTTTTGTGTTGTGTTTACGAGGCAAATAACTTTTTTCTCTCTCTTTTTTTTTTCTGTACGTTTGAAGAAATGAAAGGAAATTCCTTTTCAAAAATTCTCAAATTTCTGAAATTAAGATTTACACACGAAGTATTGGCTTGAAGAGGGGAGATACCAGGACACGCTTTAAACTCTAAAGCTGTTTTGAAGTACTTTTCATTAAAAATAAAAGAAACAATAAAGCAAACATGATTTCTCTTTCGTTATCTCTTGCTTTAGTTTATTAAAGTTATGTTGTTTTATGGCCTCGTTTATTATGTTCCTGTGTTTCAGGAGAGTCCATAACATATGTACGTACGCATAACACATGGCTGTGGTTACCTGGTTTTATACACACACTCTTACACTTACTTACTCTTACGCCACATAAATTTATTAGTTTTTTTTTCTGCCATGGGTTTAAAGTAACTGTAGTTTTATTATTTATGACAGACAGTGCTTAGGACAGACTGTGTGTCTGTGTGTGCCATTTTTCAAAAACTTTTCAACGCACTAAAGGGGTAAGGTGTATGTACGGGGTAATAGGGTCGGAAATGATTGTATTGTAAAAAAATTTATCATCATAAATTTTATTCCGTTACGTTTTTATGCTTATTTCCGTTACGTTAAATAAATTAATCAAAACGCATTTTGCATAGAGTGGTAGAGATAGGCAATCTAATAATTAACAGAAGCGTAGCTATTCTTACAGGCAAAGATCGAAAGATAACAATTTCGTTGCTCAATATCAAAGACAACAACCATTTGATACATGGTAAACGGTTTTATTTTTGAAATTCTTAAAACAATTTCGCCTGCAGAATAAAAAGAGTGGAGAGAAGTGAAAAAGCGACACAAATTTAAAGAAAATGCAGGAAAAACATTAGAATTACAAGACACTTCAAATTTGTTGCTCAAAATCAAAGACAACAACCATTTGATACAAAAAATTGTTTAAAAAAAACCAAACTTTTCAAGGAAAGCTTATGGGGTTTTCTTGTAGAGCTCCGTTGTGTAAGTAGTTTTGCTCAGAATAGCATAAGAAAAAGCTTCGTAGCTTCGTTTAAAATCCAAGGTTAGTTCAGCATTCAGTTATCAGAGCAGTGCGAATCCAATAAAAAAAGCGAGTTTAACCGGACTCGGTCATCGGCTTTTAGAATCAAACTGACAACCACTCTGAAAGTTTAATGAATTTAGAGTATGAAGGTCCTCAGCACTCCTACCCAAAGGCGTAATGACCAGTGGAAATAAATACATTCACACACACAGAGATGCCCCTACGATCCAATTTAGGAAGTTGTTTGGCACGCTATTTATCTGGAGATAAAGCCCAGGATTTGCCAATATACAGTGAGAGTCAAAATAAACTGTTCGAAAAAAATATCTACATTAATAAATTACCGTTATTTTGATTTTGAAAATTCAGTAAAATTATTAGCCCCGCCCATGTGTTTCCTATACTGGACTGAAGCTATTCCTTCTCAGTATAAATATTGTCTATAAAGGACGGTTACTTTCCCCTCTCTGGCTACTATTGATTAATCTTTTCTTAGGCGACTTCCTCTCAGCTGATTTGTGGCAAAAACACTCAAGAGTAAGTAAATAAAATTACCCAGAAAAGTTTCTCAAAAAGATCTCACATTTAGAGTCGACTTTAAACTGTAGGTTCCCCGCCGCTTTTGTATAAAAATTAACACACACAACATCAGTTGTGTGAGAAGCTAGGTCGTAATCCTAACTGAAGGGTTGTAATGACCATGTGTATGTATGTAGCCCTGCAAACTCTTCTCTACTTCCCATAAAAAATTTGTTGGCGCATCAGCGATGTAAAAATGTCCCTCTTTCCAAGCTTATCTTATTAATTAATCTGACTAATCATAATGTCTGATGTTGCTATGCTCTGTACATTGAGTTTGATGTTCATGAGCTTGTCTTTAGACTGCATAGACCTTTGCTTGGAAGAGCATATGCGAATTTCTTCATGAGTGCCGAATATTTCGCTCTCTCCAAGCATCTGTCTTCGATCAGATTTGACGATTCTCTCCATTATGTCTGATGTGTGAGTTTAATGTTCATTAGCTTGTCTTTAGACTGCATAGACCTTTGCTTGGAAAGCATATGCAAATTTCTTTATGAGTGCCGAATATTAACGCTCTCTCCAAGCATCTGTCTTCGATCAGATTTGACGATTCTCTCCAGATATCTGTCTTTGATCGCCCCACACACTATTTACTTTCAAAAAATGAAGTCTTTTCGCGAATTTCATAGAGCACTTCGGCCTACTGAGCGAGCAATTCATGCAGTTATTGATCGTTTTCCCATTAAACTGACTCTTCTCGATTCAAATTCATCCACAAAACCAAGGAAATGTGCCCACCGAAGACATTGCTGCTACTGTAGCGAGAAATCCAGAAGAAGATACCAAACGTCCGTTCTACATCGTTTTCAAGTTGTTGCCCATTTCCTTCGCATACGAACTATCCTGAAGAAGGCGCCAAATATCTATTAGTCGTTGCTTTTAGGTTGTTGCCCTTACCCTTCTCCGACTTGGGAAATTTTACATAAAGTTTTCAGATCTACGTGCCTATAAAGTACTGATCGCCCATAAATTGATATTAAACGACCGTCATTTGTTTCGCATTTTCGGTGATTGGACTTATTTGAAGCTGGCTGAAGATGAACATTTTTATGAAAGAATTGTGTTGTACGACGAGGCCTATTTCTAGTTAAATTGCTACTTGAACGAAGACAAGCCTTAACAAATTCCATTCACTTAAATTGACTGCTTGCTGCGCTTCGTTACATGCAAACGTTCTCAGTGCCTCTAATTTTTTTGCTTTCAAACTTAGCAAAACACTGAAGTTTTCGGTGAATATCAAACGCTGTCGAGTCGTTCTGACTGAAATCTTGTTTCCAATTTAATCAGTTAAACATCAATGCCATTTGGTTGCAATAGCACGGCGCAACTTGTCATGTAGCCTCTAAACAATACATTCATACAGAATTGGTCAATACAAGCCTTCAGTCAGAATTATGACGTAGTTTCTCACATCACTTATGTTGTGTGTGTTAATTTTGTATATGATTGGCGCTGCATCTACAGTTTGAAGTCGACTCGGAACAACAGATTTTTTGGAGAAACTTTTCTTGGCACGACAAGAACTTGTAGACTAAAAGAGATGAAGCTGCTGAAGCTTACAAATGAGGTCAAAGTCTGTGCTAATGTTATTAGACTGCTAAAACGTGAAGCAATACTTCTTTCTGATATGAAAAGTCACCTTTCCATCTCTGCTAAATTTCCATGAACGCAAACACACACACACTTCTTTAACTACAATGCTGCACACGCAGCATACATATTCTGAATGAATGAATAAGAGTGAAGGCTTTGTGGGGCATGTATCGCATTGATTCTCATTGTGGTTTAACGGTGAATACAAAGTAAAGACATAACAGCAACGACAAAAGCAATAACAACGCAAACTACTTTACTGACAGCAACAACAAAAACAACTACTACTAATACTACCACCACTACTACTAATGCACTTGTGCACTCGTAAGAGAATAATAAAAAGGAAAACGTAACGAAACAAAACAAAAAAAAAAGGAGAAGAAAACCTGCTGGTATATGATTAGGGAATAACAATGTAGTTGTGTATTGTAGCAGCTATTACCGTGTTATTTTCGTAGAAAACAGTTCAGGTTCCTTTACACAAAGCCTGTTATTATGGCGTAGAGAGTATGTGAATGTAGGTTTTTTTTTTTTTTTTTTTTTTTTTTTTTTNTTTAATGTGAATGTAGGTGTACAAATGTGTATGTGTGGTTGTGTGAGTGTTTGCTGGAGCATACATTGTTAAAACCGTGTAATGACTTCAAATTTATGCTGTTGTTGTATTTATTTTCGGGTTTTGTACTCTGTTTACTTGACTTTAAGCTGTTTTGTTACCAGGGTTTAGAAAGAAACTTTAAGTGGGTATACTTCCCTGAATATAAAGGAATATTCTGATCGTTTCAACAACAATTTCTAGGGCGATATTTATTAAACAAATAGTATCGCACAACAATTTATTCAGAAAGAGTTTGTAGGGCACTGTATTGTCGAGTTTAACGGTTAACAACTTTATTCCCCTTTTCTTTGTTTCTGTGCATGTGTATACAAAGTGTGTGTGTATGTGTGAGTGTAAGTGTCTCGTATACATGATTAATGTGACCCATTATTAAAACTGAAACTTTTAATTTAAGATCTGCCAGGGAATAATAAATAGAGAGAGAACGAAAGAAAGTAATAAAATGGCGCAAAATAGAACACACTCTCTGGCACAATTGCACTGAAAGAAATAAAATGTTGAAATGAAAAGAAAAAAAAAAAGTGAAATGAAATGAAAAATGAAAGGAAGGAAGTTAATAAAATTGCATGGGAAATCGAATCAACAATTTGGAATAATTACTCGTTAAAGTACAGCCAACGGGATAAGTAGGTAAAGCAATTGTTACCACACAGATGACAAAGAAGATATTTTCATGTTGTAATCGGTACCTTCAGTAAGGATTACGATCTTGCTTCTCACACCTCTTATATTGTGTGTGTTAATTTTATACATGAGTGGCTGGGGACCTACAGTTTTAAATCGACCCCGAACGACAGACTTTTGAGAAACTTTTTCATCACAATTTTTATTTACTCTCCATAGTTTTTGCCAGAAATCTGCTGAGTGGAAATCGCCGAAGAAATATTTTTTTCATACTTTATTTTGTTGGAGATGCCTAAGCTGGAGTCTAAGAACTGTATTGACACTTTTGTCTTGACGTCCTGCAGTATAGTGCCCGCCATAAGTAAGGCCTACCCGCCCCCTAGCACTTGATAAGTGCATAAACGCTTCTGGGATTCTTGCAATTCGTTCTCCTTATCACGAAATCGACAAAATTGAGTTTGAAACGATTTTTTTTATTCTTTACAAATGTTCTTTAAGTCTACAATGTCCCTCTGTTGAACTGAAATATTTTGAACAAACAATCTCATATTAATATGGAATCATTCGGTTACCATATGTACTCTATTCCAACCCAACATAGCCTGCGGTACCGCACAGGTTACCACATTTACTCCCTATTCCTTTGATTTGTTACAAAGTCATAACCACTATTGATGAATCTTATGCTTAAACCATCTCCTATGGACTAAGCTGTAGTTTTAATGATCTTTAATGGTCTTTGCTAACAGATGTGCCGGAACTAAAAACAAGATAGCCTGCGGTGCCGCACAGGTTACCACATTTACTCTCTATTCCTTTGATTTGTTACGAACGCATAACCTCTATTGAGGAATCTTGTTCTCAAGCCATCTCCTATTGACTAAACTGTAGTTTCTATGACTCTGATTTTTACTAACTGATGTACTGGAACTAAAACCAACATAGTCTGCGGTGCCGCATAGGTTGCTACATTTACTCTTTATTCCTTTAGTTTGTTACAAAATCATAACCTCTTGAATCTTGTGCTCAAACCATCTTCTATTGACTAAACTTTAGTTTCTATGACTCTGGGCTTCACTAACACAGGCACAGTGTTTAAAACCCACATAGCCTGCGGTGCCGCCGAAGACACTCATAGTTTTTGTTACGCCTATGCATGTCAGTCTTTGCTTAACTGCAGATGGAACTCTCTTTACCCAGAGAAATCATCGCCTAACTGTCTACCTATCATAAGCAAAAGCTGCATCCATCATAAGCACTGTTTTTATCTTGAATATTCGATTAATATGCGATATAAAGCTCTTGGAATTGCCTAATTTCAGTAAGATCATGCCCGTTCAAGGAATTTCTTAAACATTTTAGACGTGGGTGGTACCTGTGTTTTGTAAAATTACTGTTACGTGCAACTTAACAGTTCGTTCTGAGTTCGGACAACTCTTTCAGAATATAATCGGAATAACCCTAATCACAGTTTTTCACATTTACAATGTCCAATGGAATTCTTTAAGGCCGCGAGAAATCAAATAGAAAAGAGTTTGACATCTTCATAAAGCGTCTATGTTTTTGCCCCATGCCTGGACCAGAAGAGATCAGCAATGAATCACTTTTTCGCTCATACTCATAAGTACTCATGAAATTTTGTGTATGAGTGAGTCAACAATATTGAAAGTCAACTACTCTGACTCGTTCGTACTCACTACAACGTTGATTTATAAGTACAAGTTGCAATAAGTATGAGTACAACGTTGACATCAAACTCATTACCATTTGAAATATGTTTGATTCATACGCCTCTACTCATTCAGATTCATGAATTTACAAAAAAGTACTTACAATACTCATAAATGAATCGAGTTATTCGAATCATTTCTCAAAATTTACAGTCTGAGGTATTGTTGTATTTACAACAAAAGAAAAAAGACACACAAGCAAAAAAACACAGAGCAGCAAACAGAGCAAAGACACAACCTTCTTGTGGAGTATTGTAGTGTTCGTATGCGATTCATACTTATTTTGTGATTCTTTGTATATGTTGAGTCATGGACAGTAGAAATCAAAAAACATCATGCATAGTGTTAAGTATGAGTATGATGAGTACTTCAAACTTTAAATATGAGTAGTGTGAGTATGAATTCGTAGAAGTATCAGATATTATGACTATGATTCGAATCTACTACTCATCTTTTTGAATACTCATTGCTGATATCTGGTCTGGACATGTTTTTTAGAGTTAAAAATCTTTAATTTCTATACCCCACCTATACGGATTTCAAATTTTCTATTAAAACTCTTCCATAATTTAGAAATTATTCACACTTTCAATTTAATTTAAGCATTTGCTGTATTTTAAAATGTTTTTAAAACGTGATGGAGTGTTATCGATTCATAAGTTCCATCTCTGTTGTTTACATTTTTAGTTGAATACTAGTATTGTTGGCGTATTTGTGTGTGACAACAATACACAACCAGCAAATGCACTTTTACATTCTGTTAATGTTTTATTCACTTCTTTTTCTAAGAAATCGCTCTCCCTCTTTTTCTCTCTCTCTCTCTCTCTCTATTGTCGCTCTCTTAACTTTATTGTGCATGTTTTCAAGGAAGCAATTTGTTTTGTAAAGAGAATGTTTTTTTTTATTCTTAGTTTGTTTACATTTCTGTCTTTTGTTGGAAAGAGAGAGAGAGAGAGAGAGAGACAGAGGGAGCGTTAAATAAGAAATTCAAGTTAAATAGAATTTAGCACACCTACACACAGACACATACATTACACATGCATTACACATGCATCTACTGTATTTGAGAGTCTATTTAGTTAGTTTAGTCTCTAGGGATAGTGTAAGTAAATTAATAGAAAACATTCATTCATGTATTTGGGTCGTTTGTGTATGTGTGTGTGTGTGTGTGTCTGTGTGATCTTCTTAATATTTTTTTAAATATTTATAAATGATTTATTTATTTCGATTTAAAATTTAAATAAATTTTCTTCTTTAATATTGTTGATGTTGATATGCTTAAAATCGAAATATTTTAATCCTATTTGCTATTGAAATTTATTTTTTCAATGAAAATATAAAAATATTGTTGATTTATTTAAAAAACCTTATTATTTTAACCCTTAAACGGTTCTGGAAATCCAGTTTGCGTTCCATCATATCGTTTTTTAATTACAAAGACAGGCTTTGAAGCGTTTTTTTTTTTTAGATTAAATTGTAGTCGCCTTAGTCTAGTAGGTAGTTTGCTGGCTTATTAGTCGTGAGACCACGGTTCAAAGCCCAGTTTAGACCTCTTCAACGAAACGAAATTTGCAGAAAAAAAAAATATTTCTTCAGCGGTGACTTCCTCTCAGTAGATTTCGAGCGAAAAACTGTGGATAGCAAATAAAAAAAAATTACCATGAAAAATTTTCTCAAGCTTCTATTGTTCGGAGTCGACTTTAAACTGTTGGTCCAGCGCCATTCATGTATAATATTAACAGGCACACAACATATGTGCTGTGAGAAACTAGGTTGTAATCTTGACTAAAGTATTGTAATAACCAATTATGTAGGTCTGCGTGTATGTAGAGAGAATAAGTATAATTGTCATGAAAATTATGTTAATATTTGTATAAGATAGATAGGCACGTAGATAGGTTGATGGAGGAGAGTAGATCATCATTTGCGTCTCAAACGTATTTTCTATAGAAAAATCTGTATCCTGCATAAACTTTCCTAACATGCTTTCAAGTCCACTTCTCGGAAATAAGTCTGTTATGTCTGATATATTGGGTTTCCTAAAATAATTGGCTCTTGAACGTTCGTAAGCTGGCATAAAGATGACATAAAAAGTGTGTCATCGTTTTGAAATAGTCCCCATATATCCGGCATTTATTATTATCTCTACTGCATCTATACAGTTATACAGTTCAGGCGAGTGTATTAGGCTGAGTGTCCTCTTTAGTGTATTCAACTTAACTTTATCGAGTTCTTATATCCTCATGGTTTTCCTCCCATCAGTATCTTCCTATTGTGTCACTGTTCTGTAGTGTTATGGGACGTTTGCGCACACTTACGTAGGTAGGTTCAAGTGGTAGTTTTGATACCAAATCTCAGTTGATCACACATATACGGCTCGTTGTGAGGCCACGGGTAAGTGCAGCTCCGGTACTGATCAAAATTCCAACGAACTTGTGGAAAAAATTGTCAACTCAGAAACTGCACAGTAACATCACGACTCGCCTAAGCTGGAAACCAGTCTGAAAGTTTAATAATCATAGCGACGTCCTTGATATCAAGGGATAATAACTTCGTTAAGCTAACAAGGAATGTAGAGCTAAATAACCTCACTCTGCACCTTGCATTAGATGGGCATTGGCAAGAAAAGCTTTCTCAACAGTCCCATAACCTCCGTTCGAAAGGAGCTGCTTTCTACCCGCTTGTTTTCGTAGACAAGTTTTCAATGTCCTTCTAAAAGGCAAATTTATTGAATGTATGCCTCATGCTCTATTAGCCTGCACGTTTGCTTTCTCATTTCCTATCACACCCATATAATGAGTACTGCGCAGTGCCTTAAGTAGTTGCCAATCGCCTTCTTACATTCCAGGGGCAGTCCTTGATGAGGTATTCCGAATTGCTATTGCGTTACTTATCATTTGACTCAAACTCAAGTCATCAATTGCCCAAAATCATGTATTCTCCTAACGCAGTCCGGTAGTTGAAGGCATAATATAGTTTTGGTTCGCCTATATATAGACTCAGTACAGTCCTATCTGCATGTTTAGAGCCATCTGTATAGTAACAAGTTTGTAAAGGTGTTTGAGGTGGCATGAAAGTCCATCAGATATCTCGTGGGATAACTTCAAGTTCTTGTAAAACCTAGGCGTTAATACTACCTGGCTTATGTCAGTCGGATGAGCCCAATCAGCAAAATGTCAATGCAAACAATGGTGTTTTAGCTTCAATTCTTGTATGTGCGACGATATATGCGATACGTAAGTCAAAATTCTTACGTAAAAATGTCCACATAGTCGTAGTAGAAAGGTCAACAAGTTGAGAACGGTGACGGATCGACATTCTGGTGTCTTTTTACAAGACTGGGCGCAGCAGCAGTTATATCCTCAATGGTACGAACATTTTTTTTTTGCTCATTTTGTTTGTTTTAAATCAGGATCGACGTGAAATTAGCTTAAAAGCGATCAAATACTCCACGAATAGCTTGCCTAGTAGGCTGACATCCTTAAGTCAGGATTACAACCACTTATGTTGTGTCTGTTAATTTTATACATGGGCGGCGGGACCGACCTACAGTTGAAAGTCGTCTCCGAACGAAAGGCTGATTATGTTGACCGTAAAATAGGCGAATAGACTCCATGAATTTCACGAAGAGATTTATTTGTTTTGAAAGATAATTGTTTTGGCGTTAAGGGATTCATATTAACTTGCATAACCTTACCGAACAGAAATGTCAACATAATTTGACCCTTTCAGCTGTCAAATCGTTGTTTTAATAACAAAATGGGCTACGGCCGCCATATGCTCGAATTTTGTGCAGTAAATGAAAATATTATGCTGCTTATGTGGATGCGCCCGTTAAGGGTTAAATTTTGTTTACTCTTACTCTCTCTCGCTCTCTCTCTCTCTCGGTCTCTTTCTCCATTTGTTATTCAAGTTTTATGGTTTGGTTAACAACTATTCTTCTTCTATTTGTTTTTTTTTTTTTTATTTGCCATCAATTTTCAAATTGAATGCACAAACGAATAACAACAACAATTATTGTAACAATTTGAATATGCTATTAAATACTGTCTTCTCTCTCTCTCTCTCTCTCTCTCTCTCTCGCTCTCTCTCTCTCTCTCTCTCTCTCTTGCTTATTCTCTTATTTGTTTTGAGAAAGCTTCTTGGAAAAGAAAACGACCGAAATTCAAATACGTTTGTTAACTCATCTCTTCTAGCAAATGCTTCAATTGTGCCTCTCTGTCTCTATCTATCGCTCTCTCTATTTATCGCTCTCTCTCTCTCTCTTGAAATGAAAGTTATTTGCATTAAAGCGTAGGAAAACGTTTTTTAAACTGCAATTTTGAAAAACAAAAAAAAACTGATTTTTAAACCATTGACCTGTGAATAGAATTCGAAAACAAATAAAAAATTTTCATAAGAATTGTAAATTAAACAGAAATTTTTTAAAAGAAAATTAAATGGAGAATCAATAACAAAAAGAGAGAGTATCAATCAATCCATCAATCAAACAATCAATCAATCAATCAATCAATCAATAACGATTAAAACTGCAAATAGAAGAAATTACTTTTTAATGATACTCCAGAGAAAGTATTTAAAGAATGTACTACGAGTCATTGGAATATACTATTAGGTGTGGTAAAAAGGAATCTACCTTAGATGACTTTACATCTGTAAATCATTCAATATTTGATTGAAATTTTTTTGAAACATTTTTTACTCACAAATTGTTTTCTCTTCTCTTCTCTTTTTTAATTTTGTTTCAGGCCAAACGCATACAAAGCAATGAATTGGCCGCCATCAAAGTGATTAAATTAGAGCCCACAGATGACATACAAATCATACAGCAAGAGATTATTATGATGCGTGATTGTCGCCATCCGAATATAATTGCCTATTATGGCTCCTATTTGCGACGCGACAAACTATGGATTTGCATGGAATATTGTGGTGGCGGTAGTTTACAGGATATTTATCAGGTAACCGGACCGTTAAGCGAACAACAAATTGCCTATATGTGCCGTGAAACATTAAAAGGACTTGAGTACCTGCATTCCATGGGTAAAATGCATCGTGATATTAAAGGCGCCAATATATTGCTCACAGAGTATGGTGATGTTAAATTGGCTGATTTTGGTGTATCGGCACAAATTACAGCCACCATTAATAAAAGGAAAAGTTTTATTGGTAAGTCTCAGTCAAGTCCATTCTATGTAAAATAGATTATTATTGTTGTTGCTATAGTTTGTAATTGTTATTTTCAATTTAATCACACACACAATGTGCCATGTACGCATACATCAAGAGTGATTGGTTGCATGTTGTTAAATTGAATGTGAATTCTGATCACGTGTGTGGCATCAATGCTTTGTTTAGCCAGGACGGTGAGGGTGGGAGGCTAAAGAATTCCAATTTAATTATAAAATGATGAACATTTCAGTCCATCGTTCACATGGTTCTTTCATTTCATTTTCAGCCTCTTTTTTTTTAGCAATTTTCTTTTAAACTGGTTTTTCGCTTTTAAACAGCCTTTAATGAACACGTTAAGGATAATTTTATGGCCAGTTATAGCATAAAGGCCTACAGTTTGAGAAAATGTTGCGGCATGGCATAGCATGCCATGAGTAATTTTGTTCCGTGCATAAATTATTGCTCTTTTGTTCTTCACTTTGTGGTCTGTTTTTTTAACGAGGAATATGAGAACAAAAAATTCCATTTCAAGTTATTGAAATAATTTGCCTTTATTGAAGGGAAATATGGTCATATTGATGGCATGACTAGACTACATGAGCTGCTAGATAGTCTCCTCCTCACATTCACACCCATCGCTGAAGTCATCCAAGGTAATAACAAAGTCTCTTGGTAGTCCTTCAATGACTCTGTTGCCTAATAGAACCATGCATGCAATGCATAATCGTAGGATTTAAGAAAATAGAAGGCATTCCAGCAAAGCCTAGCAATTTTTGCAACACTTATGCTTCTACCTGCACAACGAATCCATTTAAGTTGCCGTATCTAGTTGGAAATGTGTTGTCTTACTAGACTTTGAGAAAATATTTCTTCTGCGACTTCCTTTCAGTGAGAGAAAATTAGAAATTGCCATGAAAACAGTTTCTCGAAAATCTGTCTTTCGAAGTCGACTTTAAACTGTAGTTCTAGCGCGCTATTCATGTATAAAATTAACACAAATAACATAATGGGTGTGCGAAGTTAGGTCGTAATCCTGTTTCTGAAGAGTTGTAATGAGCAATTTTGTTCGTAGGTATGTATCTCCGTACTATACTCAAACTACGAGAGAAAATTTTAAGCAAACTTTTAGTCTGTCTGTGTATGTTTGTGGCTTCCCAATATTGCAGCATGTCCTTAGTCCAGGTTGGGCATGATTTAACAGCTTTTATTTATTCTCATGGGTCATTACGCCTTTCAGTAGGAGTGCTGAAGACTGGTTTTCAGTTTTATTGTGAAATAATCACGATTTAATGTGAATTCTTGATGCCGTTGACCGAGACCGGTTAAACTCGCTTTTTTATTGGATTCACACTGCTCTGAACACTGAATGCTGAACTAAACTTGACTCTAAACGAAGTAACGGCTTTTTCTTTCTATCCTGAGTAAAACTACTATCCTGAGTAAAACTACTTGCACAACTGCGCTCTATAAGGAAACTTCATAAGCTTTACTTGAAAAGCTTATTTTTTTAACAATGTTTTGTATTAAATGGTTGTTGTCTTTGATTTTGCGCAACAAATTTGAAGTGTCTTGTAATTTTGATTTTTTTCCTGCATTTTCTTTAAATTCGTGTCACTTTTTCCGTTCTCTCCACTCTTTTTATTCTGCAAGCGAATTTTTTTTTTAAGAATTTCAACAAGAATATCGTTTACCATGTATCAAATGGTTGTTGTCTTTGATTTTAGCAACAAGTTTGAAGTGTCTTGTAATTTTGATGTTTTCTTCCGCATTTTTTAAGTTCGTTTTAGTTTTTACCTTCTCTGCACTCTTTTTTATTCTTCAAGCGAATTTTTTTAAAGAATTTCACCAAGAATACCGTTTACTATGCATCAAATGGTTGTTGTCTTTGATTTTGAGCAACAAGTTTGGAGTGTCTTGTAATTTTGCTGTCTTCTTCCGCATTTTTTTAAGTTCGTTTCAGTTTTTACCTTCTCTACACTCTTTTTATTCTGCAGGCGAAATTTTTTTTAAGAATTTCAGAATGAAAACCGTTTACCATGTACTAAATGGTTGTTGTCTTTGATTTTGAGCAACAAGTTTGAAGAAGTCAAAGTTTTGTTCAGCATCAGTGTTCAGGCAGTGTTGAATCCAATAAAAAAAGCGAGTTTAACCGGTCTCGGGTCAACGGCATCAGAGAATTCACATTAAAATCGTGATTATTCACAATAAAAACTGAAAACCAGTCTTCAGCACTCCTACTGAAAGGCGTAATGACCATGATAATAAATAAAAGCTGTTAAATCATGCCCAACCTGGGACTAAGTGACATGCTTGCAATATTGGGAAGCCACAAACATACACAGACAGACTAAAAGTTTGCTTAAAATTTTCTTCTCGTAGTTTGAGTATAGGTACGGAGATTACATACCTACGGGAACAAAATTGCTCATTACGCACTTTCAGTACAGGAGTGCTGAAGACTGGTTTTCAGTTTTTATTGTGAAATAATCACGATTTAATGTGAATTCTTGATGCCGTTGACCGAGACCGGTTAAACTCGCTTTTTTATTGGATTCACACTGCTCTGAACACTGAATGCTGAACTAAACTTGACTTCTAAACGAAGTAACGGCTTTTTCTTTCTATCCTGAGTAAAACTACTATCCTGAGTAAAACTACTTGCACAACTGCGCTCTATAAGGAAACTTCATAAGCTTTACTTGAAAAGCTTATTTTTTTAACAATGTTTTGTATTAAATGGTTGTTGTCTTTGATTTTGCGCAACAAATTTGAAGTGTCTTGTAATTTTGATTTTTTTCCTGCATTTTCTTTAAATTCGTGTCACTTTTTCCGTTCTCTCCACTCTTTTTATTCTGCAAGCGAATTTTTTTTTTAAGAATTTCAACAAGAATATCGTTTACCATGTATCAAATGGTTGTTGTCTTTGATTTTGAGCAACAAGTTTGAAGTGTCTTGTAATTTTGATGTTTTCTTCCGCATTTTTTAAGTTCGTTTTAGTTTTTACCTTCCTGCACTCTTTTTTATTCTTCAAGCGAATTTTTTTAAAGAATTTCACCAAGAATACCGTTTACTATGCATCAAATGGTTGTTGTCTTTGATTTTGAGCAACAAGTTTTGGAGTGTCTTGTAATTTTGCTGTCTCTTCCGCATTTTTTTAAGTTCGTTTCAGTTTTTACCTTCTCTACACTCTTTTTATTCTGCAGGCGAAATTTTTTTTAAGAATTTCAGAATGAAAACCGTTTACCATGTACTAAATGGTTGTTGTCTTTGATTTTGAGCAACAAGTTTTGAAGTGTCTTGTTATTTTGATGTTGTCGCTGCATTTTCTTTAAGTTTGTGTCAGTTTTTCCCTTCTCCTCCACTCTTTTATTCTGTAGGCGAAATTTTTTTAAGAATTTCAGCAAGAAAACCATTTACCATGTATCAAATGGTTGTTGTCTTTGATTTTGAGCAACAAGTTTGAAGTGTCTTGTAATTTTAGATGTTTTCTTCCGCATTTTTTAAGTTCGTTTCAGTTTTTCCCTTCTCTCCGCTCTTTTATTCTGTAGGCGAAATTTTTTTTAAGAATTTCAAAAAGAAAACCGTTTACCATGTACTAAATGGTTGTTGTCTTTGATTTTAAGCAACAAGTTTGAAGTGTCTTGTAATTTTGATGTTTTCTTCCGCATTTTTTTAAGTTCGTTTCAGTTTTTACCTTCTCTCCACTCTTTTTTATTCTGCAGGCGAATTTTTTTAAGAATTTCAGAAAGAAAACCGTTTACCATGTATCAAATGGTTGTTGTCTTTGATTTTGAGTAACGAAATTGATGTACGTGTAATTTTTTAAATTTATTTCGGATTTTTTCTTCCTCCCCTCTTCATTATTATGCCTCCGATGTAATTAAAATGTTCGCTTTTCGTTTCTCATTATTTGCTGTAACCACTTGGGCGTATGAGCATTTATTGTTTTAATTTCATTTAAAATGAATCGCTCATGCGTCAAGGTGTCCACAAATATTGGTTAAACACATACATACTATCCGCAATGTAATTCACATTGTTGGGTGTGTGTGTGTGTGTGTGTGGGCACAGGTCATGGCATATTAAAATAAAATTTATTTTCTTTTATTTTTCTTTATTGTTATTCGATGGACAAATAAATATTAAAAACAAGGATTAAAAATGTTAAATTCTAGATGACAGAACAGAGAGAGAGAGAGAGAGAGAGAGAGAGAGAGAGAGAGAGAAACTCATTACTATTGAAATAGACTCGTAATTTAACACGTTTTTTTATTATTATTTGTTCCTTCCCCGCCCTTCATGGCTTATTGGGTTTATGGTTGTATTTGGCCGCCACACACAATGCATATTTTATATTGCATTTGTATGTTTAACGTTTTGTGTGATAATATTTGTATTTAAAATAGAAATTAAAATTAAATCCACACACACACACACACATACGCACTCACGAACATAATAAAACAAAATATTTAAGCCTGTTATTTTATACGCTGTTTGTTAATCAGAAAAGTTTCTGTTTTAGTAAACTGAAGCTGTAATAGGTTAAATACGAGGGTTGGTCAATAAGTCATTTTCCAAAGTTTTATTTGTAAGGTTACTACATTATCCCAGGTCTGGTTAATCATCCTTAAATGACTACAACTAGATAGTAGTAAGCAAAACAAATGGCTGCAAACAGGGGAATCGAATTGAGCTTCACAAAAGCATGAGAAGCCCAGAAGCTCTGGTCGCATGGTGTCGTGGACAAAATTTTTTTGACCACACGGTAACTGAGAACCCGATTTCAATCTTGTGTTTACCACAAAAATGCCGATAAGATCCTTTTTATGATAATAGTGGCTGCCAACGCGATAATGGGATTGAGCACCATATAACATGAGAGCACAGAACCTATGGTCGTATGGTCGGTGATGTGGGTAAATCTGTTGATCACACAATAACTGAAAACGCTTTTCATCTTCTCTTTACAACAAAAATACCGACTGAACCTGCTTTTCATCTTCTTTTGATAAAGGAAATACCGACTGGAACCTCTTTAGTATACAAACTCCTCCAGAACATCAAGCAAGTATTCATTGAGGGACACAGATTGTGCGACTAAGTCCGGGTGTAGGATCATAAATTTAATCTTAGATTGGCCCTTGGCGAAATAAGTGGCTGTGAATGCGGCAATAAGATGGGCAACCATAGGGGCATGGAAGTGAACAAGCTATGGCCGTCTCATGCTACACTAGTCAGATTTATTTTGGCGGTGGTTGAGTTTTTAAAGGAAATGTTTGTTTCCCGGGGTAGATATTTGTTGTGGTATCACGGATGGCCTAGGAGGGACGCTGGCTTTTAAGGAGGGTCCATCACATACATATAAGCTATGATCCATGTCATGCTGCACTAGTCAAATTTAGATTGACGGCGGTTTCAATGTTATGAGACTCGTTTGCTTCCCGGGGTGGATATTATTTGTGTTATCACTGATGGTAGTTGTCGTAGTCTAGTCGGTAGTGTGTTGATTTATTAGACTCAAGGCCACGGTTTAAACCCAAGACGATGTCTAACGCCAGCAGAACGAAATATGAAAAAAATATTTCTAAGGCGACTTCTTTTCAGCAGATTTCTGGCAAAAACTCTGAGAGTAAAAAGATTTCTCAAAGAAATCTGCCGTTCGAAGTCGACTTTAAACTGTCAGTCCCCAACGACTCACACACACACACAAGAGAAATGGTGAAGGAAGCTAGGTTTGTAATCCTGACTGAAGGGGTTATAACGACCAATTATGGTTGTATGTATGTATCACTGAGAGTAGGGCCTTTTAAGGTGGGTCCGTCACCTAACGTAAGGTAGATAGTAAACCACTTAGTCTTAGTATTTCTCTTGATTTTTCAATAGAAATTTATGTGAGGGAACCTATTATAGCCTACTAAGGCTTAACCAAGTGGTTCGTATTTATACGTTAATTACGAATGAGTTTCTTCTCTAAAAGCCTGAGATGCATCTTAAACGGTTCGACGACTTATAAGGCCCGCCATAAATATAGGAGGGAGCTTAGTATAGTCCACTGTGGCTTAACCAAGTGGTAATCGGGCACGTATTCCTATATGAAGCGTTAAATTTCTGTTAATTACGAATGATTTTCTTCTCCAAAAGCCTGAGATTCATCTTAAACGGTTCGCCGACTTATTAGGCCCACCATAGTATAGGAGGGTACCACCTATTCTAGCCCACTGTGGCTTAACCAAGTGGTAATCGGGTCCGTATTCATATGTGAAGCGTTAAAATGGCTGTTAATTACGAATGATTTTTTCCCCCAAAAGCCTGAGACTCCTCTTAAACGGTTCGTCGACTTATCAGGCCCGCCATAGTATAGGAAACCTATTGTAACCCACTGGGGCTTTACCAAGTGGTTCTTATTCATATACGAAGTGTTAAAATGACCGTTAATTACGAATGACTTTGATTTGCGTTTCATCTTCAACGCTTTACCGACTAATTGATCCACCCTCGTACGCGCATTAGCCTCTGTGTGCATTTACAGTTTATTTGTTAAATATTTTCGCTAGTGAACCATAGTTATTGCTGTTGTTGTTGGCATTGTTGTAAAACTAAATTTTCTAAATTTCATATGTTGCGGCTTTGAATTTTTTGTTGTTGTTTTTCGAGTTGTTTCGAGTTCAGAGATTAAGCTCATCATTATGGCATGGCCTGACCTGGCCATCATCATACATAAATTTATTAATATTTTCTGTCATTCGTTGTTGTTGCTGTTGTTGCTATTATTATTTTTACTGTTCAACGACCATAATTCCTACGAAAACCACCGCCAACTATTTTTCCAAAACTAGGAAATAATTTTTAATTAAAATTAAATACGACGCGAGAGTATTTTAGTTTAGTTTTTCCATTTTCTATTTGGAATTTAATTTACAATGATGTTTTGGCTTAAAGAGGAAACTTTAGTTTTACTAAACAGTATGGAAAGTAATGGCTGGTAAATGTCGTTGGTTTCTGTATTGCCAACTTGATGTTCAAATGAAATCCTCTCTTTGATCAAAACCACCGATCTTCTTCTGTTAACAGAAAACCGTCCTCAATATCCAAGGAACCAATGATTTTAATGTTGTTTGTGCAACACTCAAATGGCTTTGTGGCGGCATAACAGTGTCACCATCGAACTCTTAGCATGCATCAAACCTACAAAGACAGCAGACAGTAGTGTCAACAATTTCGTTCAAGTAATAGCGCAGGCAATAATGATCCGTTAAGTACTCCCTTGAAAGGCCTTTAGTCTGCTCTACTTAGTGAAAGCATCTTCCCTTTCTTTAACGAGATGTAAAGCAGTTGAAGGTCTAAGTTAGGATGGCAGTTCTGTGCAGTAAAATCAACCCAAAGTTCGTCAAACAGATCTTCCAACCACCGATTAAGTATGACATCAGTAGTGCCGTATTCTAGTAGGTAGAGTGTTGGCTTATTAGAAGTGAAACTATGCGTCAAACCCACGACAGACATAATCAAACGAAATATGATGAAATATTTGGCCGTGGACTGTCTGAGAGTAAATAAAAATTGCCATGAAAAGGTTTCTCAAAAATTCATCGTTCGAAGTCGACTTCAAGCTGTAGCTGTACCCCGCCACTCATGTATAAAATTAACACACACTCGACATAAGTGGTGTGAGAAGCTAGGTTGTAATCTTGACTGAATTGCATGTATGTATGCATGTATGTAATACCTCAAGCAACAATAGCCAAGTAACTATCGTTAGTTACTTGTAAGGAATGCCTAAGTTATGGTATGAGTTCTATGATCCTACAACTTAGCGATGAAATATTACCTCATGGAGTGCAATGCTCAAATGTTGTGTTCATCACAGCTTAAAGGTCTCTGTTCGATAGTCGTCTCCCTAAACTATTCACCTGATTAGCGATTTTAATGGAACCAGTTGCTGCAGAGCTCTAGATTTTCTTTCAATTATGCCCGGTCTGCAGGAAACATGTAGCAAAACCTTCTTATTCCATATTCTCTGGCATAATTATGCATGAAGTTTCGTATTTCTCTCCTCAGTTCCATAATATTTCTCTGTTGTGGCTTTTTTTTAACTCATGCCGTAAGAGGAGCAAATTTTCCCCCAAAAAAAAATTGTTAAAAAAAAGCGGCCCTTTCCGCATTTTATGAGTGTAAACGTTCTGTTTTTGCTTCTTTACGATCGTGTGTGTTTACGATCGATCCGACACCCTAATTATCTAATTGACGCTTTACTATCAGTGTTCTCTGATATCGAAAAACTGCCGCTGCTGCTGGTCTTTATAGCCATTATTTCTATCTGAATAGTGTTACAAGCAGTCCAAATTCTTTTCGTGGCAATTTTATTTACTCTCAGAGTTTTTACCAGACAAGTTTTGTGAGAGATGTATGAACAGACTACCCCAGTGGGCTACGACTACTTTATATTATAGGTCCTACTATTATAGCGCCTTCGTTCTCGTAGCAGCTCAATTAGATTTGACAATCCACTCTTCAAAAGTTGGTTTCCTAAAGCAAAGTCTGTAGCCGCCATAGTCTAGTAGGTAGAGTGTTGACAGACGTAAGGTCTCAATTCAAACCTCAGATCAGACATTTCCTACAAAACGAAGCATGAAAAAATATTTCTACGGCGACTTCCTCTCGGCAGATTTCTGGCAAAAATTCCGTGAGTAAATAAAAAATTATCATGAAAGAGTTTCTCAAAAATCTATCGTCCGGAGAAGCCTTTAAATTGTAGGCCCCTATACTTTTGTATTAAATTAACACACGCAACATATGTGGTGTGAGAAACTAGGTTGTAATCCTGACTAAAGTATTGTAATGAGCAATTATGTATGTTTGTATATAAAGTCTGAATAATGTTTTATAAAATCAAGCTGTGCCTTCAAAAAACCAAAAAGCAAGGCCCATTTAGCTTCTGACTCACAAAAGTTGCTCCACTCAAAGGGCTCTATCCTGTGACCGATTAGCCATGCAGCTTAAAAGGTTGTTGTTTAAAGGTCAAGTCGCCGTAGTCTAGTAGGTAGTGTGTTGGCTTATTAGACGAAAGGCCAGGGTTCGATCCCCGGTCAGACATCAAAAACGAAATATGAAAAAAATATTTCTTCGGCGACTTCCTCTCAGCAGATTTCTGGCAAAAACTCTCGGAGAGTAAATAAAATTGCCATGAAAAGTTTCTCAAACAATCTGTCGTTCGGATTCGACTTTAAACAGTAGGTCCCTCCACTCATGTATAAAATTAACACACGCAACATATGTGCTGTGAGAAACTAGGCCGTAATCCTGACTAGGGTTGTAATGGCCAATTATGTATGTATGTATGTTTAAAGGTCAAAGGTTAATTAAATATTATATGCATTTAATATTAGTGGCACCATATCAATGGCAGCTTATGAACTTTCCAAATTAACCTTCATTTTATAAGAGATTTTCGATTATGTTGAATTCTCGTTCTAACCTCGTTAGTTTTTTTTTTTACAAAATTCCTTCAGAATTCTAATTATAAAACATATTTCCCTTAAGTAAATAAATAGCAAAATATTGTTTTTTTTTGTTTTTGTTTTTGTTGTTGTTTGTTTTGTTTCAAAAACACTTCACTTTTTCTTCAGCCACCCACTGAAATAAAACAATATCCTTGCAATTGCTTTAACATACTTACTCCTCTTACGGGTTATTATTTTAGATTTTATTGTTGTTTTTAATAATACAAGTACTATGTATGGATGTATGCATGTATGTATACACCGCACTAGTATTTATTTGTTCAAACTATTGTGTGTTAAAAACTTTAGTTTCTATACGCTTCTCAAGTATTCCTACAATGACGTACAATTGCTAGTAAGAAGTGCCCCATCCACCCACCCACACAATACAATGCATTTCGAACATGTTTACACCTTAAACGCAATCTTTATATATGTGAGCGTGCATGTATGTGTGTGTGTTAAGTGGATTTTTAAAACCTTTTCTTCTTCATTTCTTACTCTACTTAAGGCATTTGAAAGAAGTGCCATAATAGTGCTAAGGGAGCGGGAATAATGTTTTAAGTTTTGTTTTCCAATGAAAAGTGTCCTTAAAATAATAAAATAAAACGAAAAAAAACTCCAAAATGACTACAATATAAACCATATTTTATTATTCTCTATATATTGTATATGTGAGTCATTTCACTTGCAAATCTAGATGCTGAATAATTCCAAAAAAAAAAAAAAAAAAAAAAAAAAAAAAAAATTCTTCAAAAAATATTGTTAAAATTGCTCTCAATTTCATATATTTTCTGTTAAAATTAAAAATTTTTTTTCAGTATCATCTCATAGTAAAATGACTCATATACGTACATTTCACATTATGGTGTTAAAATCTTTTTATTTTTCGCAAAAAAATAAATTTTTTAAAATTCTGAAACACACTTTTGCAATATGTTTTCATATTTTTATAGCTGCACCCGGGAGTATTCAAATAAAATATTCATGAAATTGCACTGCACTATGGGACCATAATATTAAATTAAAAAAAAAAATTAAAAAAATTTTTTTTTCTCAAAACTTTGCTTGAAAACAATTCAGACCTACTAAGTCAAGCTTGGTTTTAAGTTTTCTCACTTGAAAATAGTTTGTAGAACAACTTTTATTTAAAAAAAGTCATAGCGCTTGTCGTCATAGTCTAGTAGGTAGTTTGTTAGCTTATAAGACGTGTTCGAACCCCTGATGGTTCGAAGTGTTTTGTGGCGTAGTCTCAAAGATGGCTTTTAATGCATTGCATTGCGTACAAGTATCAGTCTTTCTGATGACATTGAAGGTTTTCTTGAAATCAATAAACGATAAACACAGGGGGGGGGGGGGGGTGTTCATAGAGTGGTCAGACATTCCCACAAAAAAAAACCATAATAAAAAAAGAATATTTCTTCAGCGACTCTTCTCAACAGATTTCTAGCAAAAACTCTGTGGAGTAAGTAAAAAATTGAAATGAAAAGTTTCTCAAAAATCTGTTTTTCGAAGTCGACATTAAACTGTAGGTCCTCACAACATAAGTGGTGTGAGAAGCTAGGTCGTAATCCTAACTGAAGTGTTGTAATGGCCAATTATGTGTGTATGATCAATCTGATATAAGGTAACGATAATTTCGTTAGAATGAGGAGTCAAATAAGAGAATTCTGCAGCCGACTAAGGAGTACAATATTCTCTTTCTTCCTCCATCAGTCTACAACATCTGCAGAAATGTAGGTAAACGTAGACTCATAGTGCGTCTTCACATAATGCAGTGACAGAGATTAGATTTCAATAAGCGCCTTCGCCAGTTGATCACACCAATCGATTACAGGACTTTCTCGTTGACAGGAGTTTGCACGATACGCTTGTGAGAAAGT
This sequence comes from Sarcophaga bullata, assembly GCA_005959815.1. Taxonomy (NCBI): domain Eukaryota; kingdom Metazoa; phylum Arthropoda; class Insecta; order Diptera; family Sarcophagidae; genus Sarcophaga; species Sarcophaga bullata. The sequence continues at coordinate 485,420 of QOCX01000050.1, read as the reverse complement.
TGTATGCGATAGGGAGAAGGACCTATGGTCTTCACTTTTAGGACAGAGTAGATTTCCTACTTTAAAATGTTACAAAATCTTGTGGCATACCTACTTTACGTGAGTATTGCCATGATGGCACACCCCACGATTCTCTAAGCCCCCATGCATGATCACACAACCTCATAGTACCATAGGTTGCATCACCATGTGTGAATACCAATTCGAAGCCACGCAGTTGGACATGACTTCCCTCTTGGTTAGTGGTCGGAGACAATCTAATCTCCTTTGTGAACATGATTAAGAGTGTGACGCCACACTCTCCCAGAAATTTGGGTATAAATCACATCCACCACGTTGTTTCCACGACGTGGCCGCAACATTTTCGGGCAGAGGCAACTTTCAGAGGTCCTGTCTGCCACCATCTGAACCACAAACAGTTTGGGACTGGTGATCCAAGCCTTCAAAGTCATGTCTAACTTAAGTCTAACGCCGAAACAGCTACCACCACTGGCTAATAAGGAAATTCCATGTTAAATTTCCAAAACATTAGCCGCCGCCAACACCATCACCACTACGGCCTCTCAATGTAAAGTCGTTCGTTCACAATTCAGACTTTAAAGTGACAATAGTCCCGTAAGTGTGCAAACGTTAGAAGGTCCACAGATTTTGTAGCATAACAATGAAAGCCTTTACCAAGGCTTTCCAAGTATTTTGTGTTTTAAAATAGGTTTTCTAGGTTCCACTGTACTTATTTTTGATAAAAACTAAAAAATTTGGAATAAAAAATCACAAAAAAAGAGGAGAAGAAAAATATTTTCCGTACATTTCCGGTTGTTGTTGTTGTTGCATATATTTTGTTGACATCCGTTTTAAAAAAACATAAAACAATACTTTATTTTGTTGTTGTTGTTGTTGATGTTGTTGCTAAGATCATTAATTTTTCAAATTTTAAATTTATTTTAGTGGCGGCAACATTTATTCTTTTTTTTTAATTCCAATTTAATAGCGTCTGCATTTAAATAACAAGGACTACCTCCCTCTCTCTCTCTCTCTCTCTCTCTCTTTCGCTCTCGCCTGAGTGTTTTTGTGTGGGTGAAAAAAGTTTTTTTTTTATGTTTCCGTTTCTCTTCAATTTAAATGCAAATATTTTCAATTTAGGCCCGCCATTTTAAATATGAAAACTTTGTTTTTCATACGTATTCTTACTTTTTTTTTTTGCTGTATTTTCTTAGAATTTTCTTTTCCATACTTTGCCTTGCTTAGTTTTTCTTTTGTACCCTACATTAGTTCTTACAAGCAACAAAACAAAATGGAGTTGCCCTAGCCCAATTTGTATTCCTGTTGGACCTCATCAATCATGTGGTCAATCTCCAAAGCATTCAATATAAACCCGTGCTTACTAGTCTGTCCGCATAGATCTTTACCCAGACGAAGGCCAATAAAGAAGCTCTTACCATCTAAACCTTGATCTAAATAGATGTCGAGGAAAAACCCTTCAAGGTTTTTCTAAATCCTCTGTGAAAACATGTTGGGTTGTTGTATTGGATGTAGTGGTAAGGAACTTTGCTAATAGAAGCCTGATCGTTCTCAAAAGCTATCGTTGCTTGACTATTCTTCTATAGCTTGCGTCCTTGATGTGTTATTTTCTTTGGGCTATCAGAGGTCACAGGACTTCCTCAGTCGCACCAATTTTTTTATTTTTCTTTCAGTTTCATTAACCAAGTTTGCCAGCTAAGCGGTCGAAACCTTGTTATGATAGAGCTTTGACCAAGAAGTATATTCTTTGTGAACGCGTATTGGGTTGTTGTATTGGATATAGTGGTAAAGAACTTTGCTCATTGAAGGCAAAAAGTATCGCTGCCTGACGATTCTAT
>QOCX01000050.1:453762-483545 GCA_005959815.1 Sarcophaga bullata | reverse complement strand
TTATTCCCTTTGGATTGTCTGGATGCAGGAAACTTTTTAGATGGATTCTATAGACACGGACATTGAAGGGGTTAATTTTTTAGAACGCTAAAATCGCGATAAAAAATTGTTGTTCGCCTCAAGTTTTTGAGCTTGGATTTCTTGGGATTTCAACTGTTTTAAGTACAACAACACATCACCATTCTCTGCTGTGATCAGAGTCATGCTCTTTATTTCATCACTTCTTAGTGACTGACACCTTATCTCAGCCAATGCATATATTCTTATGAGGCATTACGTTATACGAAGGCACACGGTGAGTCTACGTTGGCCTGTATTTTCTGCAGTTGTTGTAGATTGATGGAGGAAGAAAGAGAATATTATACGCCTTAGCCTAGCTACAGATTTCTCTCAACTGACTCACTATCCGTCACGCCTGAATCAGATCAATATTGGTGCATTACACAACCCTTTACAGGATTACTAACCAAGGTTCTCACACCACTTATGTTGTGAACGTGTGTTAATTTTATACATGAGTGACTGGGGACCTACAGTTTTAATAGTTAACTCCGAACGACAGATTGTTTTTGAGAAACTTTTCATGGAAATTTTTTTATTTACTCGCAGAATTTTTGGCGGAAACACTATGTGTGCTCACCTCATCACACAATTCAATCTATTTTTGACCCGCTATGGGTCTTCATCAATCCAAAGAGAAAACAGAAAGGAATCTCTATATCTGGGAATAGTAATGCTGCCTGTCATTATAATCACAATGCTAATAACTCTTTTCGCCATTCAGTCAATGGCTAAACAATTAAAGTGGTTCTAAGCTCTAAGCGTGTCTTAAACTTAACTGTACTGTCGGCAAAGATGCCAGGGTTTTCGAATCTTCCCTACACAGTCAGAATAGCGTCCTAATACCTCTGGAGCGTACTACTTAACATGCCAATGTGTTCCAAAAGAATGTTGCATTGTGTAGGGCTTTCAGGGTATCATGTACGACGGCTTTCTCTTCTCTTCTTCCTTTGTGTTTTTGTCCCTTTTTTTTGCTTTCATAAATTTTTGCTCTATTGACCCAATTTCAAGGTTATTTGCTTAGCAACTGTTTTTGATGTTTCTTTCTACTTTTTTGTTTTTGTTTTTTTGTTTGTTTTGCTTTTAGGCTTATTTGTTGTGTTATTACAATTATTTTTGTTGGTGTAGTTGTTGTTGTTGTTATGTTTATTTAGCCATTTATGCCAGACATTTGTCTCCTTATCTTGGGTAATAGTTGCCGTAGTTGCCGTGGTTGTCAACAACGCTAACGGCTGTACTCCTTAGAGTCTTAAAGCCCTATGCGTCATTAAAAAATAAAATAAAACAACAACAACAACAACAATATTCTGATGACTATCATCATCATCGTCACTATCATGATTGTCGTCGTTGTCGTCGTTGTCGTCGTTGTCGTCGTCTTCATCGTTAGCATTTCGTTCTCCTCAGGATATTAAGTTTGAATTTTTTTTCCTTTTTTTCCTTTTTTTGAAGGCAAAATTGTTGTCGTGGTTATTTGTTATGATTAGAATGCCTATCACTGTCTCCCACTCTCTCACTCTCTCTCCCGCTCTCTCTTTAAGACTGCTAATGATATGAAAATATTTGCAAGCAAAATACACTCATTTTTCTCACACACACACACACTGTCACATAAAATTTTATTTTCAGCTTATTGAAGTGAATTTATTTGATTTGGTCGGTCTTGCTTGCCTTTGTCCGTTTGCCCCTTTTGTCTACAGAGCAGGACAGCAGCAGTCGTAGTTGTTGTAGTATTGGTTGAAAGCCTACTAGTGTTAGTGGGGAATTAAATTAAACAGATTGTCTCCTCTCTTCTTCTTTGTTTTTTAGTTTATGAAGTGAAATTAACACGAAAGAAATCTTTTTAGGGGGAGGAGAGGATATTGAACACGACAATAATGGCCAATAAAGTTTTTTTTTTTTTTTTTTTTTTTTTTTTTTTAAATAATTGCCGGGGTTGGATGATATTTTCCAAAAAAAAAGCATTACAAAATAATTGAATTTCTTGATCTCGTTCGTTAGGAATTCAAAGCAAAAATGATGAAATAATTGAATTAAAAACGACTTTATTTTAGCCACACTGAAAGAAATTTATTAAGAATTTCATTTTTGACAGCTCATTATGGGATTCTTCCTTTTGGAGGGACTACTCCTCTTTACTAATAATCTGGGGGTATACGGCAATCGTTCGGTATGATTCATTTCTTCTACTATCGGTTTCAAAGACCCCAAAATTCTTGGTGTGCTTCCACTAGGACTTATGATCCAACGAAAGCAATTCTTAGTACTTTAGGCAGAATATTTCAGTTGCTCTCAAAGCATTTTACAATACTAAGCAACCATAACTGAGCACTAAAACGAGCGGCCCTTACAAAGAAGTAAATTCTCTGTGAAAACGTATTGGGTTGTTGTATTGGATATAGTGGTAAGAAACTTTGCTCATTGAAGCCTACACGTTCTCCATATGGACCGTTGTCTGATATGTTATTCTCTTTGGGGTATCTGGGATCAGAGGACTTCCAAAATGGATTGTTTAACGATGATTAAAGAGTCATAATATTTAGAAAAATATTGGGTTGTTGTATTGGATGAAGTGGTAAGAAACTTTGCTCATTAAAGCCTACACGTTCTCAAAAAATATCGCTGCATAAGATTCTATAATTTACGTCCTTGATGTGTAATTCTTTTTGGGTTGTCTGGGGCCTAGATGGATTATTTACATGCGAATTGAAGTATCTTAATTTTTTTGGAACGCAAAGACCATGATGGAAAATTTTTTTTGTGTTCTCATGCTCCCAAAACATTTCACAATACTAAGCAACCATAGCTGAGAACTAGAACGAACGAAGTGTAAAGCCAGTTTACTGTACTCCTTCTAAGGCTTGAGTTCTTGCCTCTGAAGTCTAGCACATGTACATGCATACATACAGTTAGGATTACAACCTAGCATCACACCATTTATGTTTTGTGTTGTAATTCTATACATGACTGGTGCTAGACCTGCAGTTTAAAGTCGAATCCCAACGACAGAATTTTTTTTTTCTATCGAAATGTCTGCCCTGAGGTTTGAACCGAGGCCTCCTATTTAATAAGCCAACTTACTACCTACTAGACTACGGCGAATTCACCTTGTACATCTATTTTGCCTTAACAGCCTTGTTAATGTTTTCCCGAATATTTCTTCTCCATGACAGCTTCCAAGTATTTTGCATTTTCCGCAAGTCCTAAGAAGTGGCAAGACTAGTTTCAAGATGCTTAGGTTGGGTTTGGCTACTGGGTAGCTTGTCGTTCACAGGCAAGTTCTCTCGGTGGCCTATATGGCCGATTGTGTTGCTCAATGTAAGGTAAGTGCCCTTGTCATGATTCGTGGTTAGCGGTGGGTCTGAACCACCCCGAGTTGCGAATGAAATTGGTCAGTGCCAGTTCCCTTAGTGGCACTTTCGCTACTATGATCAGATCTTCAAACGTTCTGTCAGCCAAAAACTGATGACCTATGTCTTGAAGTACAGGGCACTTACACAAAAGATGTTGTAACGATTCCGTTTCTTCTTCCACATTCTGGTAGCTATTGCAGTAATCCTGTTGGGGGCAAACTGAGCTTGTCAGCAAAACTACCAATAGCGCTATGTGCCGTCAAGTAGTTCCTTAGCTTTACTGCTCTGTCTACTGCTGGACACAGCGGTTTTTTAATTCGGCAACCAGAAAACAAACTGTGTGTGAGAGTTTCTCTCATGCAGTTTTCTGTGAGAAACTCTCTCTGAGAGTAAATCGAAAAACTGCCATGAAATGTTTCTCAAAAAATCTGTCATTCGGAATCGACTTTAAACTGTAGGTACCGCCACTTATGGATACAATTTAACACACACAACATAAGTGATGTAAGAAACTAGGTTGTAATCCTGACTAAAGGGTTGCAATGACCAATTGTGTGTGTGTGTGTATGTTTTGTGCTGCAATATACGAGCACGTCTCTGTAGCTTAATTTTCTTTAACTTTTTTCAAATCAATGTGTGTGTATGAGTTTTTGTGTGCCTGGGTGTGTGTGTATTGTAGAGTCATCAATATTCATCATCGTTATTATGTGTGCCAGTCACTCACTGTTCACTGCTTTGCTTTAATATTTCCCAGTTGCATCATTTCAAAATCACCTGGGCGTTTTGAATGATGGTTCATGGTGATGTTTAATGTTTTGATGCAGCAAAAGCAACATTGTTTCACACGCTGTCTTACTCTCTCACACTCACTCTCTGTCTCTCTCTCTCTCTCTTGCTCTCCTTGCTGGAGTATAACTCATACGCAGTGGTTGACCGCAGTGGTTGTGCAGTTATTTTAAGTGAAGAATGGAATTTCTATTCGATTGTAAATTAATGACAATCACAGCTTTCGACTCCCAGCTCTGCTTTAATTCTCTATTTTTTTTTTCTTTTTTGCGAAATGACAAATGCAGCTGAAAAACCTGCACACACACACACGCAGATACACATACATGTACGCAATCATTAAATAAATATTTTATTTGCCATGATTTCTTTGTCTGTTGTTGTTGTTGTTGTTGTTGTTTTAATTAATGTTGCCAGCCAAAGTAGGCTCTTTAAATTTATTTATACGATCGGGGAGAGGGGAGGAGGCGTCCCCCCTTATATTAACAATATATTTTACAAAAATAATATGTTTATTGTTATTATTATTATTAATTATGTTTTATGCTTTGCTGTTGTTGTTGTTGTTGTTGTTGTTGTTTATTAAGTATCATCATATACATTTTCATTATTTATGATTAAAAAATGAAAATTTTTTCACTCGTTTTTTTTATAATTTTTTTTTCATATGCAAACATAACACATAAATCTGACTGCCTAGCTGCCTAGCTGCCTGTGTGTGTGTGTGTGTTGTTTTTAATTTAAATTTCTTTTCAAAAATTTTTAATGTTTTCATCTGGCATTTGATTTAAACTTTTCCAAGACTTTTTTCCAAGCACTTCTTTTCTTAGCATTTCTTACTTGCCCGTCCCGTCCCCCCGTTTACCACTGTGGTACTTGATTTATTATGTTTAAAATGTCTTTTAAAATTCTAAGGATATACGAGTATAATAATAAAAAAATTTATGAAAGGAGAATGTGTGGATTGTGTTGCTTTCTTTACTTCTTAAATTCTTCTTTTTTCTCTCTCCCTCTCTCTCTCTTTTATGTTTTCATTCATTCCTTCATTCATTTATTAATACTTTACTTCATGCATCGCGACATTCAGAAGGTTTTTTACTTCATCTCCTCTCTCTCTCTCTCCCTCACACGCTCTCTCTCTCTCTTTCAACATGTCTTCAATTTTGTTGTTAATAAAATACGAAGGCTGGTGTTTTAGTTGAGAACTTGTCTTGAAAAATTTCTCAAAAATATAGCGTTCGTAGACGACTTTAAACTGTAAAGCCCGCCATTCATTTATAAAATTAACACAGGCACAGTATAAGTGTTGTGAGAAGCTAGGTTGTAATCTTGACTAAAGGGTTGTAATGACCTATTATGTATATATGCTAGACTTGACTTGCAAATAGTATGTCTAGCGAAAGTGTTTCACATCCTAGCACAACGAAATTTTTGTAATAACAGCTTAGTTTTAGCAGGAAATACTTCATAGGCCGGACTATTTGGAGTTAAATTAAGTTTTTTATTTTCCTTTCCTTTAAAGAATATTAGGTTGTCATAAAGCATCCTCCCTCAGTTTTTTATTTATTTTTGTATCACTTTATTTCAATTTCATTAATCAAATTTGCCAGTTATTCGGCTGATTGAAAGCCCTATTATGATAGGGACAAGGAGTAAATTCTTTGTGTAAGCGTATTGGGTTGTTGTATTGGATACAGTGGTAAGAAACTTTGCTCATTGAAGCCTACACATTCTCCACATGGACCGTTGTCCGATGTGTTATTCTCTTTGGGGTATCTGGGATCAGAGGACTTCCTATATGGTTTATTTACACTCGGATTAAAGAGTCATAATATTTAGAAAAATATTGGGTTGTTGTATTGGATGTAGTGGTGGTAAGAAACTTTGCTCATTGAAGCCTACACGTTCTCAAAAGGTATCACTGCCTGACCGTGTTATTCTCTCTTGGATTGAAAAGTCTTAACTTTTTCGAACGAATGGGACTGAAGCATTAATTCCCAACTCGTTCCAAGAATATGTTCTAATTGGTTCAGTCTCACGTTCACAGAATCTACATGTTAAGATCGACGCAATCCCCATTCTAGATAAACGTACCCTGAGTCTACGGTGTACAGTCAAATAATCGGTTACAAACGTCTGGTTATTCCTGCACATTCTAATTACATGATTTAGTCCGCCTTTTCTTGCCACAAAATCACGTAAGAGTCTTTGCCTCTCTTTATCCCTTTCGCATGGCCCTTTCGTTGAGCATGTCTTTCCATGCCATACATTACCACTCGATAGAAGGGTTCTGGTCACATCAACATCATGAAAGCACCCTTTTTCGCAATTTCGTCTGTTGTCTACTTATTGCCGGCAATTCCCACATGACATGGGTTTCATTAGGGGTATTCTCAATTTACCCTATTTAGCTCAGCTAGCTTTCTTGGACAGTCCGAGATTATTTGCGAGTTTACCCCATAAGAGGTAAGTGGCGTTCAGACTGTCAGATAGTATTGCCATATTCTGTCGTCCATAGCATAGCACATCTTTCGTTTGAAAATTCCCGATTCCTGTTCCAAAAACAGCCCCTGTTTTAAAAACGTATGCAGCATGCAGTCAGATTACTCCCCTACATTTTCAATGTGAAAATAACGAATCGTATTTCATTCATAACGTTCATGCATTTGCCTAATTAGCACTCCTCCACTCATGATAGTTTAGAAGTGAACGAATGGCATTTGCCGAAGGCGGAAATATTTCGAAGTCGCTCATACGTACGTACAGTCCTTGAGAACAAAATTTACATTAAATTTGCTTTGAATCCACTTTAAGGACCTCATATACTGGCCCCTGGGTACACAAATCATGAGGATGGAAACACCTCAAAGCTTCCTTTGCAGAAGCTGTAATGACTAGGAAGAAAAGGAGATCATAGTACATCTTTCCAATTATTGTCTGGTGCTTGAGAACCTAAGTACAAACATTTTTCGGCACTTGAACTATCAGGAAAGTTGGAAAATACCAGCTAGGAGTTGTATATAAACGACGGAATAGATGCTCTGGGTATTATAATGGACCTTTGTAGGACACAAAGTGATCTGTGCTTTCTCTGCTTTCATCATTGGTCCCTTCAGTCGGGATTACGACCTGGCTTCCTACAACACTGGAGTGTGTTAATTTTATACATGAGTGGCGCTAGAGCTACATTTTAAGGTCCATTTCGAACGACAGATTTTCCGGGAAACTTTTTCATGGCAATTTTATTTTATTCCCAGAGCTTTTGCCAGAAATCTGCTGTGCCTTCTCTGAGGCTGTCAATTTTACGTATCATTTGGTGTTCATATCTTCTGATGAATTCAAAACTGGAATGCCTTTGGTTTGCCTTTCAATAGAAGTGGGGGGGAGGGGATACTCTCTTGCTTTTATTCTGTATCTATGGATCATATCCAATGCAGATCAGATCATGACGATCGTAAGGTATGATTTAAAAACCAAAGTAATGGTAATCCTCTTAGAGAACCTTTTACAAAAGCTAACAAGTCTCTGTAGGACTTAATGGCTCATTTCGAACAACTTCTTCATTTGTTTTAAAGGACTTGAAAAAAATGTTTTTTTTTTTCTTTCATAAGAACTGCTCATTTGTAGGTCCTATTGCCTGTATTCTAAAGGCTTTGGCTTTTTGCCGTCTCTACAAACCTCATTTACCAGCCAAAATCACAAACACTTTTGCAATGCAAAAGTTAGTCTCTGTGTTGTTCATTAATCATTTGCTTTGAAATTTCCCATGCCAGCATCGTATGTGTATGACTGCGTCACTTTTTAATCAATGTCACTCACTTGTAACAAACAACAACAACAACAACAACAACAATATCTGCAAATGACTTCATTCAGCAGCCACATAAACAGCGAGCAAGTGGCATAAATAAAGGCGAAGGAAACAACAACCATCAAGTAAACAAACAAACAAACAAGCATTATACCCGTTCATATCCATACATGCATACATACATAGAGGTACTCAGCGCCATCATTAAGTATTTATGAATGTATTTGTATTTGTATTTGTATTTGTATTTGTTTGTTTGTTTATTTGTTTATTTAGGTTTAGTTCTCCTTGTTTCTCTTCGTTTGAAGGAAAAAACATCTTTTGAAACGTGGTTTCTTCTCTGGGCTCTCTTTACTCGTTTTCTCTCTCTCTCTCTCTCTCTCGTCTTGCCATATGAAAACATGCGATTTTCAACACATGAGTGTGTTCATTTGTTTTAAAAAGGTTTCAGTTTTTAAAAGAATTTGTATAGGGAGACTATGCATAGGCAGACATATACAGTTAAAGAGGTAGAGTGACAGAGAGAGAGAGAGAGAGTGTGTGTGTGTGTTTGTGAAACACAGATAAAGTGGAAGTTTTGTTTTTCTTTCTGTTGTTAATGACTTTGTAACAGTTTCTCTTGGTTTTCTTTTCTTTTTCTTTTTTTTTTATTAAATTATAAAGACATTATATGAGCAGGCTGCATTAGTGGTTTGAGAGAGAGAGAGAGAGAGAGAGAGAGAAACAGTATGAATTTCATAAATTATGCGTGTTTGGGTGTGTGTGTGAGTAAATAAAGACTGAATATTCAATAAATTTTAAAGAAGTGTTGATGCTTTTTGTTTTTGTTTTTAAATTTCTAACGCAGTTAATATTCTTCTTCTTAACGGTGTATAGCGGTAGAGTGATGTTAGCACATAAATTTAAAGGTTATGTCCTCCTCCATTTTTTTTTTTTTTGAAATTATTGTGTCATTACCACCGGAAAACGGTTATAAAACACTCGCACTGAAATACTTCACTTTTTTTTTGTAAGGAAATGTACTGTCATTATACCGGGTCTAACAAGAAGGGCTTTCGAATGCTGAAACACATTTTAAATAGAACTTTTTCTTTATTTTTCTGTTTCTGTTTTTAATTTTTCGAACTTTCTTTAACGAAATTCAAGGTTCTCGGTTCGTTTCAATTCCGAACTCTATTACAATAAAACTGTACTGCACTGTACCGCAACAAATAGTATTTAGACGGCAGTGTTTTGATTTGGTGTAGCATGTGGATTTAATAAAAATTTCCCAAGCATATCTGTTTTGCCACGAAGGTTGTCATAACGCTTTATAACATTTATTCGACTGCACAATTCTATTTAAGTGGCAACTCTATGTAAATAGTCTAGTAGGTAGTGCATTGTCTCGTGAGGCAACGGTTCAAACCCCCCCGGTTAGACATCTCGAACAGAACGAAATATGAAGAAAATATTTCGACGGCGACTTCCTCTCAATAGATTTCTGGCAATAACTCTGAGAGTAAATTAAAATTGCCATGAAAAGTTTCACAAAAATCTGTTGTTCGAAATCGACTTTAAACAGTAGTTCGCTTTACCAAAGAATAAAATTAACACACACACCATAAGTGATGTGAGGAGATAGGTTGTAATCCAGACCAAAGGTTTGCTATTGACGAATTATGCATGTAAGTACATAATTTGACAGATATAGGTTCAACAAAACAGCCACTCTCAGCTGTCAAAGTTCCGATACTTATCGATCGATTGAGACCGCAATGTGTTTGATACACAGTGTGTATGATACACAGTGTGTTTGATACACAGTGTGTTTGATAAACAGTATGTTTGATACACAGTGTGTTTGATACATAGTGTATTTGATACCCATCCTGTTTGATACGCAATGTGTTTGATACACAGCGTGTTTGATACACAGTGTAGTTGATACACAGTGTGTTTGATACACAGGGTGTTTGATACACAGGGTGTTTGATACACAGTGTGTTTGGATACACAATGTGTTTGATACACAGTGTGTTTGATACACAGTGGTTTTGATACACAGTGTGTTTGATACACAGTGTGTTTGATACACAATGTGTTTGATACACAGTGTGTTTGATACACAGTGTGTTTGATACACAGTGTGTTTTATAAAGCGTGCTCAGCGTTCAATTCCACAAGCAAACGATAGATAGCACGTGGAGTTTTCATCGAAAACTAGGTTCATAATGGAAAACTTTCGATCATTAAACATAACCCTGAGTGCCCTACAGCTTTAAGATCGTTTGTGAATAGAATTTCTGATTAAAATTCAGCTTAGGATCCACATAGTAGCCATAACGAGATGCTGACCATAGAGTACACACACCCAAAAGTTGGGAATACCTAACAAAGGCTTTCGCAAAAGCTGTAAGGACGAGGATGAAGAGGAAATCAGAAAACATCTTCTCTGTCATTGTGTCTCTGACAACTTGAGACGAAAGATACTGGAGTACTTAACATTGATGATTGATCATACCCTCAAATTACTCGTGCAGGCTANNAGTCCTGTGGAAATCGCATGTGATTGTTGTACACTTTATGCTATTCAGGTTAAAAGAAATTGACAATCATCAACGTATAACACTTGCCGTTGTCAGTGATGGACTGGCCAACATTCTTAAAGAAATAAAGAGTTATGACGTCATCAGTCCTAAATCTAGATCAAACAGTAAGTTTTTCGGAATGCATTGAACACTCTAGGATCTCGTGTCGATGAGTATCGTTTCAAATACGACAATTTTATTTGTTTACATATCCATTCATCTCAGAAATAGGCCTCATTGCTGACAATGAAGTTTCAGTGGAAGTTAGGGGCAGTTGCCAACTGCGTGAGAGCCCATTCAGGGACCATACATCGTTTTCTGTGATTGTTTAAGTTGATTTGGCAAAACAGACTCAGTAAATGACAACTAATTGGACGAATATAGCTTCAACAAAATGGCCGTTATTAACTGTCAATGTTCGGCAGTCTCTGTTGGAGGAGCCAATATTGTAGGAATCACAACGAATACCTTGTCTTTAGGCACAGGATCAATAGATGAAGAGGGTTTGTGTTAGTTTTCTGCGGGGCTTTTTGTGTCACTGTCCTTGTTTGGAAGTACTTAAGCAGAAGCATCTGGTTAGTGAATTTAATGAGGACCGATGGTTGTGAAGGATTGTAAGTGATCCATTATGGTTTGTGAACGGGATTGTCTGGTTAGGGATAAGGTTCCTCTTACTAACTACAATTGCTTTTGTTTTCTATTCTGTTTTTATTCTTGGTATTTTCTTTTTTATGGATTTTCTTAATTATAAACCCACTGGGTCGCTCATTGAAGGTACGCCACTGCTAATATAGTGTGTTTCATCACCCTTACTAACCTAAACCAATGGCTTGCTATCGTTTCTGAAATTGTTTGGCATCAATTCTTGCATCAACTGAGTCTTATAAACTTAAAGATTTTCAAGAGAAGTTCTTGCCTCAACTGCCTCTTGGTACTCTAAAGACTTTCAAGGGAAATAAAAAAAATTTGTTTTTAAAAAAGACTTGAACTTGAAGGACCCTGTGTGTTATACGTCATATATTTAAATGAGATGAGACTGTTATCTCTACACCTTTAATATGAGAGCAGTTTTATGAAGAGTTTTACTACTCAGCTGTCATAATGAGGCACGTTTCTCAAGTGTTATTAGCACATATGATGCATAAACATAACCTCACTTTTGAATTACAGAAAAACTGCAAGAATTTAATGGAATTTTCTGAAAGAACTTCAAAAAATTTAGTAGAATGAGTAGATAAACTAAGAATTTATAAAAAAAAAACAAGAAAATTAATCACCAATAAACGATCTCAACAATGCCTTTCCTTTTCCACAAAGAAAGTCTATGCCTGTCTGTCTGTTTGTCTGTCTGTTTTATAACGTGATAATCATTATGAACAATGAACGCCAATTAAGATATTCGTTTGAATGTCACTGCCGCCAAAGCAACCAGACAGACAGCAGCCACTCTAGTCGTACTCTCTACTGTAGATTTCTATTACTGCTGCTACGATGATAATGATGTTGCTGCTGTTGTTGATGATGATTTCAATTGAGTGTGATAATTGGAAAATTGTGTAACCGACTGTTTTATGTGTCACATGGCAACATTTGAACAAAAATTAATTAATTTTCTAACTGTATTGCCTTTGTACGGCAAATGAAGAGTCATGCAATTGCAGAGAGTTTATCACTGATTGTGTTCAATCAATCAGTGTGACAGCAGTGTAGAGTTTTTGAAAATACAACTGTGACGTTAAAGTCCTTTCATTGAAGCCCTTTAAAGACTTTTAAAGCGTAATTGTATGCAAATTAAATTTTCTCTTAAATTGAAGCCTCCCTGGCAAGTGATAGTCACACAGTGGATGGCCTTAACTATCAGGCAAGTAAGGTACAATTTCTTAAGCGTAATTTTTCTAATAATTTTTAAATAGTCTTGCAGCATAATGCCAAGTGCTAACGCAACGGTTTATTAAGGCATCATGTCAGGTTGCGAATTCCATCTCGCTTCAAACAAATCGATTGTGTTCAGTTGAAATGCGGTATGATGCACTGGCATCATGGCTACAGGGGCAGTTATATTTGCCAATATTTTGTTGTAGACCGATCTGAGCATACACAAGACATTGTATTGAGTGAACAATCTATCGATTTACAGTTGAGCCATCGGTTATTTCGAATCTGGCAATACTTATGTCATTCTAGTTTGTCACAAAATTCAGTAGATTATCTCCACTGGACGTAATGAATCGATTAACGTTTGGGCAACGTTGGGATTTATTGGGCCCAACGAGAAACCGTACGATGATGTTGATTTTGCCAAAAAAAAGTCATCTTTTCGGATGAAGCTCCTATTCATCTTCTTAGTGGTACGTTAATAACCAAAATGACCGTATTTGGGGCTCTGAAAATCCACAACGGGGTCTAGTAGAAGCCAATGCCCGCATTACGAGTGGCTGTTTAGTGCGGCTTGTGAAGAGGAAGCCCATATTTCTTTGAAAATGAGTACGACGCAACCATTACGGTCAATGTAGACACTTGTCAGGCCATGATAATCGATTTTCTTGTATCCGTTCTTGATGGCATTGATGTGAACGATGTTTGCTTTCAACAGAATTGATGCAACTTGCCACACATCTCATGCCACAATTGATTTATTGCATCAAACGTTTGATGGCCGTTTTAATTAGCCGCCAAGAAGCTGTGCTTTAACACTAGTTGACTATTTTCTGTGAGGAGCCCTTAAAGAAAAGTGTTATGCCAACAATTGACAGACAATTGAGCATTTGCAGGCCAACATTTGTGATACTATTGCCAAGATACGACTCCATACACTCGAGAAAGTGGCACGAAAATTGATTCGATCGAATAAGTTGGTGTGAGGCCTGGTGAGGCAACCATTTCCAAGCAGAACAATGGTACTTTACACCAGAAAAACCAAATAAATTTGACAAAATTTCAATTCATTTTGGTTTTGTTTGCATTTTTAAATTTAAAATTTTAAGGAGGGCCACCCTATATTAGCCTGCCATTTCATAGTTTAATTTGTATTGAATTTAAAGGTTGACAACCGTCCAAGTGAATAAGTGGACGAGTAAATGCTTAAATCAGTCCTATTTAAATTTAAACCTTTAAATGACCCACCCTATAATGGACTACATAGTCAAAATAAACGATTTCAATAAGATATGCTCAACGGCATTTCCTGAGATGAAACAGTGGCGGAACTTGTAGATGGTTAAGTGAGAACTTCATGGTCAACTCCGGAGGTGGAAGCTAGCACTGGTAGTGGTGGCACTGGTGGCGTTTATAGGGTGATTAGTGAAATCAAAACATCTACTTAGTTTTTTGGCCGTTGACAAAGACATCTTTGAGATTGCCTGACCTAATATCTGACATGAAATCCCATGGAATTAATTTTTAACCTTTTAATTAAGACCTCTTTAGTGCTATGAAAAACCCCCTACGGAGTTTTAATAAATGAGGGAAATCCCTGCTATTCACGTAAAGCCATTAAATTACTTCCTCCTTCCTTTTTTTCTTTTGTTTTTCATTTTAAATCCCCTCTTGTTAAACTCTTTTCAAGTGTTATTTCGGGTTTCATTTAAATTTTTTAAATGATTCACCTTTAAACGCGATTAACAGGAAAACATTTCCATCCCTGCCACTGCACTGCTCTGCTCTGCTGTGGGCGTGTGTGTGTGTGCCGAGATAAAGACATAAAACTTGACAGTTTACAGTACAACTCACCTAAATTTCAGAGATTTAAACGCTAATATTTACATTTACAATGAATTTTATTAAAGGCACGCACACTAATACACCTTCTCTCTCTGTTTTGTTACGCATACATGCATACATACGTACATACAACATATTCTAATAAAACTTAACAAACCATATTACGGAGAGCATAAAAACAAAAACGGGAAATAAAATTAAAAGCATATCTCTCTTAAACTAAATTGAAAAGAAAACAAAAAACAAAGCTTAGAGTAGAGCAGAGAGAGAGAGAGAGAGAGAGAGAGAGAGAGTAAAAATAAACAAACCGAAAACAAAAAAATACAAAATAAAACTGAAAAAGCGAGCACAAATCAAAATTAAAAGGCTACATAAAGTAAAAAACAAATGTAAATACGCGTACATATCTTTACACTCAAACACACTTACATACATACATACTTACAAATGTAGGTGTTTACCCACACACATTGTTGTTAACAATGTTTGGGGAGGCAAAATACTACCTTCTAGCACACGTTCACTCACTTTGTGTAGAAAATAAGAAAACCTAGACAAAAACAAAAACAATAGCAAAAAAAATGCAAAGGAAATGTGTTAAGAACATGCTACTAAAACACACCCATACATACATACAGTGATAGTCAAAAGAAACTTTTACCACTTAAGGAAAGTGCCCGAAAAAATTTGATTTTTTTTTTTTTTTTTTTGGAATTTTTTTTTTTTTCAATTTTAAAATACTGGCAATGAAACAATTTTAAATTAAAAATAACGGTAATTTATTAATGATTATTTTTTAATGTACAGTTTCTTTTGACGCTCACTGTATATTGGCAAATGCTGGGTTTTAACCCCAGATAAATTGGATCGTAGGGACATCTCTCTGTGTGACTGTCTTTATGCTCACGGTTCATTATGCCTTTGATAGGAAAGCTGAGGACCTTTGTCCTCTAAATTCATTAAACTTTCAGGCTGGTTTTCATTTTGTTTCTAAAAGACTCATGATATAATGTGACTTCTTGAATCTGATGACCAGCAGACCGCACACAGCTGAATGCTTGAACTAAACTTTCATTTTAACGAAGCTGCCAATTTTTCTTAGGCAAAAACTACCTGCATAACTAAGCTCTGTAAAGAAACCTCATAAGTTTTACTTAAAAAAAAAAGGGCTTTCAAAAAGAAAACCGTTTACCATGTACCAACCAAATGGTTGTTGTCTTTGATTTTCAGCATTTGAAAATTTGAAGTGATTCTTGTGATTTAAAAATTCTTTTTTTATGTTTTTCTTTCCTCTCCACTCTTTTTTTTTATTTATTTTTTTCATTTTGAATATACAGTTGCTTTTGACGCTCACTGTACATACCCTTACGTATGTACATATTGTCTCACGTGTATACGTCGTACGTATTTGTTAAGCAAATAAGACTAGAGTGGGTGGGTAGGCAATAAAGAATGTTTCTTCTTCTGTTAGAGATGATGTCTGTAATGTCTGTGAGAATGTTTACAAATAAACAACAACAACAAAAACAATGGTCCATAAACAATAACAGCGATAACAACAAAACAAAGCCATAAAAACAGAAACGAAACGAAACGAAACAAATCTTTAAAAACTACAACAACTACTTAATAAATCAGTGAACCTTTTTCCCTTTCTCTTTGGCTGTCTCTCTCTCTCTCTCTCTGTCTCCTTCTCTTTTTCTTTAACATGACACATGTACATGCTGCATGTGTGTTGCGTATGTATTTGTTTTATTAAAAGACTTTGTTATTGTATTTGGTTTTTAAGCTTCAAAACAAAATGTTTTCTTTGGCCAATTTGTAGAAAATGAAACACACAAATAAACAACAATAACAACAACAACAGCAAGCAAGCAAGCAAGTATAAGGCAATTACTGTAGCTACAGATCGACTTTATAGTACCCTAAACCAATAAAAAAAATTCGACTTTTAATACGTGCTGAATTTCTTGTAGAGAAGACCAAGATTTTTTTCAGATTCGCTTTGGTTCTCTTTGAATCCCTACATAGGATAGGTAATACGCAGATATTTATCATATAATATTTTAGTTTTTCAATAGAGGGCTTTAGAAATCTGAAACTCTCTTTAAGAAGAGTTATACAGAGGGCTTGAGAAATCTGTAGCTCCCTTTAAGAAGGCTTATGTCCTCAAGACATTGTCAGTCAAGTGAATGCCTGTGGATTGGGTATACAGAGGGCTTTAGAAATCTGAAACTCTCTTTAAGAAGGCTTATGTCCTTAACTATGCTAGACATTGTCATTCAAGTGAATGCCTGTGGATTGGGTTATACAGAGGGCTTCAGGAGTCTACAACCCTCTTTAAGAAGGCAAGACATTGTCATTCTAGTGAGTGCCTGATTGATTGCAGCTGTTGATCTTTATGAAGTAGTTTTCGCCTACTTTTCTACACATTCCATGTGGTATCTTGGCAAGGATTAAACAAAATCTGGTTGTTGTCGCCGCAGTCTAGTAGGCAGTGTGTTAGCTTATTGGACGTTAGGCCATGGTTCAAACCCCCAGTTGCAGACATATCCAGCAAAAGGAAATTTGAAGGAAAGATTTCTGCAGCGACTGCCTTTCACCAGTCCACTGACAATAAATCTTGAGAGCCATGTAAAGAGTTTCACAAAAATCTGTCGTTCGGTATTGACTTTAAACTGTAAGACCCGCAATTCATCTATAAATTTAACACACATTCTATAAGTGAGGAGAGAAGTCAGATCGTAATCTTGACTGAAGGGTGTAATGACCAATTGTGAACTCCTCTACCTACTTCTCCTAAAGAAGTTGGCCTATCAGAAGTATAAAAATTTCTCTCTTCCCAAGCGTATCCATCTGACTGTCAGACATTATCGCTATGTCCCCCATTGATGATGTTGTTTCGTAGAGAAGAGTTTGCTGGAATATTTTGCACAGCATCTGCAGTATCCTGTCATACGCTGTACTTAAAAATAAGCCACTAGGGTCATGTCATGTGTGGCAAGTCTTACAATCGCTTAAGCAGTGGGAATCCCTGGCGCTCAACTGTTCATGCGTTCATGCAGCGCTTAAGAATCATCTCAACATGTCTTCTAACTTCTATAAAAGCCGTTAATCTGTCTGTTATCATATACAGGCCTTAAGGATTTCATTTTCCATGTTGCATATGCCAGACTACTGCTGCTGTCTCTTTCTTACATGGCAATCACAGTGGGAGAGTACAATCAGTGAGCTTTTCAACTCTGGCTTACACTGTAGCCATTAATGTGTGACTACTTAAGCCATGGTTAATACCAGACTAATAAGAAAAAACACTGATCCATCAATAATGCTTGAACATTTTTTTTTGTATCTGCCTTGAAGTCATAAATTTAAGTTTCCATTCGCAGAGTTTCATTCAGCCTTAGCTTCTAACCTTCACCTAACAGCCAAAAAAGTATCTGATCACATCTCTTGTACAATACATTGACAGAAATAGTTATTTTCTCCAATAGTGTAAACCATCTTGGGAGTGCATGTCTCCTTTGGAACTCTGACGATCAAAAATTCTTACTGAATTCCGCTTAAAACTCCCTCACCGAACAATCTACAGCACTGTATTAGTATGTGATCGCATCTCTTGTACAATACATTGACAGAATAAGTTATTTTCTCTAATAGCGTGAACCATCCCGGTAGTGATTTGTCAAAAATTCCAGTACATTCGAATTAAAACCTAATTACGAGGGCATGGTCTTAATAGCAAACTCAACATAACCTCACTGTCTACATGTTGGTGTAGTTAGGGTATACAAAACATTTACAAAGGCAGACAAACAGACAATTGGAACAGACAACAGAAAATCCCAAAAGGCATACACACACACACACACACACATACCTGCGAGTAATTGTTTCGAAAAATAAACACACACACACACAGTTACTCAGTAGAATGTTGATAATTCTGGCTCATAATGATGATGATTGCGTACCAGCTCTTTATGGAGCAATAAACATTATAAAGAGCCTTTATTGTTCTTATTCACACACACACACACACATCCACATTCATTTTAAAACATACACATACAAGCCATACATTATTTTAAGCACAATTACACTTGAAAGTGTAGTTGTTGTAGGCAAGAGGCTCTCTTGTTTAAATTAATTTCCCAAAAAGATTTCTTTATTTTTAAAGCGTGTGGTTTTTTTCTTCTTTTTTTCCGTTTTTCTTTTATCACAATATTATGATGATGAATGTGTATGTGTTAGTAAACGTATTATTAAGTGAGATTTTTTATTAAAATTAAATCGACTAAACTAGGCTAGACCCTTCAAGCTGTCCTAATGCGAAAGGCATTGCAGGAATCAAGAAGATGTCTGAGCTGGGATTTGAACGGTAGTCTCATGTCTAATAAGCCGGCACACTAGCTACTAGGCTACTGGCATTAGTTTAAAGGTATTTATAGACCTCGTAAGCTAAGGAAAAATATCACTTCATTGCCAGACCCATCTAGTCTAACTTCAGCCAACTATGAAGCAGATTGTACGGCACTCTCCGCCCCTATTCTGATGTTCATTACTTAATGGCAGGGCTTGCGTTTACCCACTAGGACTTCTGAGGGGGTTACAGATCAATTAGGAAGCAAGAGAATATTAACAGACTTCTGTCAATCGATATTTGAATTCATTGAGAACTACTTGAGCTCGCTCAGAGAACGGTTCGAATTTTAATAGGATTCTAATGATACACTGCGCTATTGGCAGGTTCGCTGTCAAGCTTGGTATCCTCTTCCAGTATTACTACAGAAGTTGCCATGATGTGTAGGAAACAGAATCGACCTTTCATGCCAGTGTCCTGCACTTCAAAACAGACGGCATTGGTTTTTAAGAGACAGAACGTTTAAAAAAATGCCTGTTTTATCTGAAGCTCGAGGTGATTCAAACCTGCCACTAACGTATCATGACTAGAGGACTTACTTCACACTGGGGACACATTGGATCATATGGGCCAACGAGTGAACTTGCCTGTCAACGATACACTACCCGCTAAGCTATCCTATGCAACATGTTCCTTGCAATTGGTTGACACTTTACCTTTGCTTCGAACGAAATAAATAGTTTAAGTTGATTGTCAGGGGGTAAGTCGCCGTAGTGTAGTAGGTAACATCACAGTTCTAACCCCAGAACAGGCAAAAGTGTAAACACGCTGCTTATAGAAGTACCGTGTAACATTACCTAACCAAACACCATTAAAAACATTTTCCTTGCCCCTGTAACTATGCATTAAAAAATACATCTTTCGCTTCTATTGCCTACATTTAGGAGTGCTTGCTTAATCAAATTCGCTGGAGGTGAACTCAGGCTTATAATTTATAATTTAAAGTGACACTTAATGTCGCACAAGACAAAATTATGATCTTTATGAGACTTTAAAATATTTTTGTTTGCATAACATTGCCTACTTTCGAGGGCTTACTGTGTAAAGCAAAAATAATTTTGAAATTTTCCATTTTGTTTATGCAAGTGATTATGTTTAATTGTTGTTGTAAATTAAAACAACAAACATTTCAGAATGTAAATTTCATTTCCATTTTCATTAATTATAAAATAAATTCGACAGAAATTTAATGTTTTTTTTAACAAATACGGACTCATATTCATTTGCATAAATTTGCACATATTTTTAGGCGCAAAATAAAAATAAATTTTTTGCTGAAGGCATTTAATATAGAAAAAAAATCCTTTTTCAAGGTTTTACACCACAATTAATGCCAGTAGAGGAGAAAAGCTTTTAATTTGTTAATGAATAAACA
This sequence comes from Sarcophaga bullata, assembly GCA_005959815.1. Taxonomy (NCBI): domain Eukaryota; kingdom Metazoa; phylum Arthropoda; class Insecta; order Diptera; family Sarcophagidae; genus Sarcophaga; species Sarcophaga bullata. The sequence goes on along the minus strand of QOCX01000050.1, from coordinate 463,447 downwards.
TTTTTAAAGTGGTTTTACAATATTAGGTGTACGAAAACATTTTGCCGCAAATATTGAACGCCTTTTTCTTATAATTGAAAAGGGACTTATGGAACCAAGTGCTACAGAAATTGAAACAAATGATAATCGCAAGCGGACCTAACCAGTGGCAATATGATGGAGGCATCTAAGCTATTAAGCCAAAGTCTCTCCCTCTCTCTCTGTTTCAGGCGGCTCTTCAAATATGTTTATGGCCTGGTATTGTCACTCTGGACCTCAACATGTTTTCAGTTGAACAAACTTGTCTATTTTAATTGAATTGTTTGCTTCAATTTCGCTTCAATTACTCACTGGTGAAGTCAGAATTAATCATCTGACGGAGCTGTAGGAGTTCATAGTGAACAACTCCCTTTCAAATTCCACTAGACAGACCTTTCTTAGTGCCTACGAAACTTTGCCTTTGGTTCTGCTGACAATTGCTTGCCTAGATCATATAAGGTCTCATCGAAATACTGACAGAACTTACTCCCTCATTCAACTGTAAACTTTGGCTCGAAACGTATTGTCAATAGTTTGTGGGCTCGTAAGATACTTACGCCGCTAGCATCAAGTGGCCGTCATTATCTGCTTTATCCCCATCATTGCGGCAGAAACCGTTGTACATTATTCCCAACCCCTTAGAACGCTTGTACCCGAGTACTAGAGTTCCATTATAACTGCTGTTGGGTTCATAAGGTGAAGGTTAAACGTAAGCTATGTTCTGCAGATGTCCATATTGGGCTAGATCTGTCTAGAGTCATTATTCCATGATTCTTTACTGAATTAGTGAGGATTGTAGTAGGTATTGTGTAGCCTTATTAGACATGAGGCCATGGTTCAAACAACAGATCGAACATCTCGAACCTAACAAAATATAAAGAAAATATTTCAATGGCAACTTCCTCTCAGCAAATTTCTGGCAAAAACTGTCATAGTGAAACAAAAAAATTGCCATGAAAAGTTTCTCAAAAAATCTGGCCTTCCTAGACGACTTTAAACTGTAGGTACCGCCATACGTATGTTAAATTAACACACGCACACAACATAAGTGGTGGAAGAAGTTAGGTTCTAAACCTGACTAAAGTTTGTAATGATAAAATATGTGTGCAACCCTTCAGTCTCGATTACAACCTAGCTTTGCACATCACCCATGTTGTGTGTGTTAATTTTATGCATGAGTGGCTTATGTAAACCTGTTTTCATGGGCCGTTATCTTTAACTTTAGCAGTGATTCAATATTCTTGCACTGTAGCCGAGAACAGCAAATGAAAATTCGTTTCATTCAGCTTTTCATTGTTATTTCGCATGGCTCTGCAGCATCTATCTTCCTTTGTGTGTGCATCCAGCTTTGTTTAAATGCTTGATAATGATTTGATTTGCAGATTGCCTAGTTCCCTAGCAACTTGTATGTTGTTTATGTGCCTGCTTTGCCCAATTGTTGTTGTAATTTTATTAAAAATTTTAGTGTTTGGGTTAGCCAGAGTGAGGGCCCTCCGCATTCATATAAAAATCATCACTTTGCCGCTTTGTTGCTCTGTTTCTAGTTGTAGCATTGCCACTAAAAACTGTATGAACTTTTCTACAAAGAAGAGGAAGCTATAGTGTTACCAGATTTCTTACATTTTAAGATCTACCTTCTAAGCGGAATTTTTCGACTTCCCAATATTATATTAACCATACGGTGATGCTCTTAAGTTCATTTTGTTAAAGCCTTCTTTAAAATTCTTTTTTTAATTCCCTTCAAAATTTCCCAAAACATAATACCCCCCATGCACACACAAAACAAAAACAAAATAAAGATTGGCAACTCCCTTAGCATACAAATCACTGTGTAATGATCGAAAAATGCTTGTCGTTTATTACACGTTCATTTGTTGTGGCAGTTGTAGTCAATTTTATGGTCACAACAACACCAACCACTTCCCTCTCTCTCTCTCTTTCTCTCTCTCTTTCTATTGCTCACTGCTCACTGTTGTGTATTGTAACCGAAAAACATGCCACATAATATCACAGAGTTTAGGGACTCATGTTTAAAACGAAATTTTTAAATCAAAAATAATGTGCTCTCTCACTCGCACTCTCTCTCTTTCTCTCTCTCTCACTCGCACTCTCCTCTCTTTCTCTCTCTCTCTCTCACTCTCTCCCTGTATTTATCTTTCTGTTTCCTTATAACACAATCATACACCCGAACTCTCAATGGGAGTATGAGAAACAGCAAATGTTCCTTGTTATGCTTGTGTGTGTGTGTGTGTCTTCATGTTGTTCCACTATTTTCTGTTTTACTTTGTTTTCAATTGTTATGTCGTGTCTCTTCTATGTTTTGTCATATCATATTGCATTATTGTTGTTGCTGGCTGGTACTATATTTTTGCTGGTGTTAGTTCGTGTGTGTGTGTGTGTTAAACATTTCATGTTGTCATGTTACGTTGAAATTACTGTGAAGTGGATTGTATATAAAAGCAGCAGCAGCAACAACAACAACAGCAACTGCAACTGTGTGTGTGTGTCTAAATGTGAGTAGCAGACCTGACATCCCAAAGTCTTTTCTTCTCAAATTATTTGTTTTTTTTTTCTCTCTCTCTCTTCTGCATCTTTATTTTGCTTGTTTGCTCTTGAAGGCAAAACCAACATCAAATCAAAGTACAATGTATGAGAGAAACTTTATAGAGGCAGGTAGAGAGAAAGAGTGCGTGAGAGAGAGAGAGTGCGTGAGAGAGAGAGGGAGCGTGAGAGAGAGAGAGAGAGGACATAAACTATAATATCCCATATAAATTCAACCTTTAACACAGTTTTTTCACCCCGTTTTTCCTCGTTTTTTTTCCTTCTTTCTGCTTCTTCTTATCATTTTTTTTATTGTTGCTGTTCTTATTGCTGTTGCTGTTTGTCAAGCATTTGATGAGTTGTTGCCTTTTGCCTTGAGGCTTCATGTCTTTTTCTTTTTTTAAACAATAATACCTCCTCCCAACAAATAATAAAAAAAACAACAAAAACAAAAAGATAAAACCAAACCAAATAGAAAAACTCATGAGTGGCAATAAAAGACGACAGGGAAGGAAGGAAGGAAGGAATGAAGGAAGGAAGGATATTGAAATGCCATAGTTTAGTAACTGATTTAAGCATTTACTCATCCACTTATTCACTTGCAAGGTTGTCAACCTTTTGAATTCAATACAAATTAAACGCCCAAATGCCAGACTAATAAAGAGTGGTCCCCCCTTAAAAGTTTAAATTTAAAAATCCAAACAAAACCAAAAAGGAATTGAAATTTTATCAAATTTATTGTGTTTTTTTTTTGCTTTGGTGTGAAGTACAATTTTTCTGTTTGAAAATGGTTGCCTCACCAGGCCTCACACCAACTCATTCGATCGAACCAATTTTCGTGCCACTTTTTCAAGTGTATGTGGTCGTATCTTGGTAATGGCATCACGAATGTTAGCCTGCAAATGTTTATTGTTCTCTCAATTGTTGGCATAACACTTTTCTTTAAGGCGCCTCACTGAAAATAGTTTAACGGTGTCAATTCGCAGTTCTTGATGGCTAATTAAACGGCCATCAAACGTTTCACTCAATAAAATCGATTGTGGCATGAGATGTAAGGCAAGTTATTCCATCCTGTTGAAACCAAACACCGTTTTCATCAATGCGATGAAGAGCGGGTACCAAATAGTCGCTTATCATGGTGCGGTAGGGGTCTACAATGAACGTAATGGTTACACTGTTCTCATTTTCAAAGAAATATGGGCCAATGTTGCCTCCGCTCCACAAGCTACACCAAACAGTCACTCGTAATGGGTACATTGGCTTCTGTGATATCACGTATGGGTTTTCTGAGCCCCAAATATGGTCATTTTGCTTATTTACGTACCAACACCAAGATGAAAAGAAGCTTTAACCGAAAATCTCTCTCTCTCTCTCTCTCTCTCTCTTTCTCTTTTTTTTCATAACACTACCCTAAGGGCGCTTCACAGAAAATAGCCCAATGTTGCCAAATTGCAGCTTCTTGGCGGCTAATTAAACGGCGTTTGATGCAATAAATCGATGAGTGGCAAGTTGCACTAATTCTGTTGAAAGCAAACATCGTTCACATCAATGCCATCAAGAACGGATACAAGAAAATCGATTATCATGGTCTGACAAGTGTCTACATTGACCGTAATGGTTGCGTCGTACTCATTTTCAAAGAACAATGGGCCTCCGCTCCACAAGCCACAAGCAATAAACAATCACTCGTAATGCGGGCATTGGCTTCTACTAGACCCGTTGTGGTTTTCAGAGCCCCAAATACGGTAATTTTGGTTATTAACGTACCACCAAGAAGATGAATAGGAGCTTCATCCGAAAAGATGTTTTTTACCACTTTTCCCTAAGGGCGCTTCACAAAAAAATAGTCCAACGTTGCCAAATTACAGCTTCTTGGCGGAATTAAAAACAGCCATCCAAGTTTGATGCAATAAATCAATTGTGGCATGACATGTGTGGCAAGTTGCACCAATTCTGTCGAAAGCAAACATCGTTCACATCAATGCCATCAAGAACGGATACAAGAAAATCGATTATCATGGCCTGACAAGTGTCTACATTGACCGTAATGGTTGTGCCATTCTCATTTTCACAGAAATATGGGCCAATGATGCCTCCGCATACACAAGCCAATAGTCTTTCGTAATGGGTGCTTTGACTTCTGTAAGACTATGTGTGGGCTTTCTCAGTCTCAAATACGGCAATTTTGCTTATTAACGCACCACTACCAAGATGTAAAGTAGCTTCAATCGAAAAGATGATTTTTTTTTTTGGCAAAATCAGCACCCTCGTGCAGTCTCTCGTTGGGCGCAATAAATCCCAACGTTTTGCTCAAGCGTAAATCGATTCATTATGTACAGTGGAGCAAATATATTGAATTTTGTGACAGAATAGAATGACATAAGTATTGTCAGAGATTCGAAATAACCGATGGTTCAACTGTAAACCGATAGAGGTTCCACCCTATATTTGTCTTTCTTATTACACTGTGTGTATGTGTGTGAGTAATCATATGATTTTTGTTTTTTTTTTTTGACATTGTAATTGTTGCCTTAAAGCGGCGTCGTATGATTAATATTTAATTCGAAATCACTTATACGCCTAGATAACGAGTGTGTGTATGTGTTTTTTCTTAATTATTTATTGCAAATCCATATTTTTAAACATGAAAATTAAAATGAATTTGATTGACTATCAAATGTCTTCTTCATTTAATTTCATTAATTCTTATCACTTCAAATCGATTTAGTTTTTGTACAAACAAATATCAAATAAATATGAGAGGAGAAGTGTAAATTTATGCAAATTTCTATTAATTAAGATATTCAAACTACATACATACCTACATACATATCTCTATCACTTTAAAAATATTTTTCAATTAAATTTTTAATGAAATTATAGCAGCACAGATAAAATTTTCTATTTCAGAGACACAAGAATTATAAAAAAAATAAGGCTTTGATCTAAAAATTCTTATTTGATCAAATTTTTAGAAAATATTTGTAATAAATTAGATCGCCAAGAAGCTCGTTAAGTGACTGGGATCGAGTTTATAACTTTAGACACCTTTAAGCACCAAAAGTTCTTTCAAAATGCCAACTTATCCTAGGGCAATGAGGAATCTTGCTCTACTGCCCAAATCACTTGGCCCAAAATAGATAGAAGGCGCATGAACTAATTACTCAAACTTGATCGCAATTTTATCATCACGTTCACACTGACCATGCTTACAGGTCATTGCGTTATGAGAACACAAACGGTAAGACTCCAGTTCTCATCTAACGACCTTTGTCGTGGTTGTACGCCTGCTGAAAAAGATGAAACTGTTTCCCATGCACTTTCTTTGTTAATGCTCATTTATAGCGAGTTGCGACAGCTTAACTGAATTATCGTCCATTGACTTCAAGGGTACATACATACATACATTCAGTCAGGATTACGACGTAGCTTCTCGTATAATTTATATTGTGTGAGTTAATTTTATATATGACAGTCGAGAGCTATAGTTTAAAGTCGATTCCGAACGGCAGAAACTTTTTCATAACATTGCTGAGTCCATTATACGAGGTCATGCATAACGCAAGACTTTTTGTCCCTATGTGACGCTGATATCGTATGGTACCGGACTGGAATTCAAGGGTGGTTTTTCTGTTTTATTCTGTATAAGAAGTTGTTTTGAAAGTCGCTGTAGTCTAGTAGGTAGAGTGTTGGCGTATTAGATGTTAGACCCCCTTATTAGATTTTTAAACCCCAGGTCAGGCATCTCCAGCAAAAAAAAAAAAAAATTTTTAAAAGAAAGTATTTCTTCGGCAACTTAATCTCAACAGTCTTCTGGTAAAAACTCTTGAGAATTAATAAAATTGCCATGAAAAAGTTTCTCAAAAAACCTACGCCTTGTATAATGCAAATCCCTTCATAGGACAACAAGCGCTGGACATAATTTTATGCCTCTTTCCGCTTGACTTTTACTGTCGTTGTTAGGCGGCTAAGACTAATAGGTATCTCTGGACGACTGGACAGAGGCTTCAATACAATATTAGTCACTCGAAGATGTGGAATTCGAATTCGAAATTGTGGAACGAATACTGCAGTATAAGTCCTTAGGGAAATTCAGGATATTCTCTCCGAATAGAGGGTTTGAAGAAATGGTGAAATGATCGTGAAAGGTTTCAAATGAGATGGTGGTGCTAGTTATTTGGGAACCAGCAGGCTTAGCTCAATCTGTAAGCATACTGCAGCCTATTCCAGGCGGAAGTTTTGGGCTGGAACGAGAATTATGAAAGACGGATATATTTCTGGAAAATATATTATCACACTTTCTGATCGACAGGCGGCTATCAAGGCACTAAGCTCCTTGGTAACGAACTCGTAGACTGTATACAGACGTTGCAAACATCCCAGCAAGACAGTGGGTTGGTATAACGTTCATATCATGTTGGTTTCGGACATGCTCTTCTTCTCTACTTTTGGGGATCGCTTTAAGCTCCTGCGGACTCATAATTGATAATACAGTTACATTGAAGATAATACAGTTCCATTGAAGCTAGATGCGCGACTTCGGATACGAGCAGAACGACGGCCAATCAGTTTAAACTCTAAAGGAGCCCGTTTGAATACAGCAAGTAACTTCTGCTGGATCCGCAGAAATAAGGAAGAGAAGGAAACTATTCTTCATATGTCTGGCACTATATCAGAGGAGAAAAAGGCATCTGGTACTTCAGGAAATTTGTTTTTCTTTTATGGGCTCTTAACTAAATTGTTCATTCGGTACTCACTATATTATTTGCATATAATGTGTGGAGTCATTGATGTTACTATGTAGTCAGTAAAACCTTCTGAAAATATTTTTGGAATAATTTGTATTCCTTTAATTGCCGTATGTATGTGTGAACACCATTTAAGCCAATTAAGTTAAAAATATTTTCTATTGTCTTTGACACAAAAAAAAAAAAAATCAGAATGTGTGTCAAAAAGGTGTGTAGGAGTGGTAAAAGCCAACATAATCAGAATATAGTTTAACAGGTTATTTAATGGAATTTTTTTTATATTGTGTTTGTTGTAGTTGTTGTTTTATTTCGTATTTTTTTTTTTTAAATAAATTTCTGCTTAATTAGTGATTTCATTAATTTTAATTGCATTATCATTTCCATCTTTTTTTCTCTCTCTCTCTCTCACTTCTTTTCCTATTATTTACGCCTAATTTTATGCAGTGAAATATTTTTTTAACGCAGCCCAAATGTATACAAACAACACACACACGTACATTGTTTTAATTTACAAAACAAATCAACAAAACAAAGAACAAAAAAAAAAGTGAAAATGAAAATGAAAAATAATTACAAAAATTTTTAACACACACACACAGACAGTTTATTTAAATGGTTTAGAATTTGTTTTTATTTTTGTTTTCTATTCTGCATATTTTATTATTATACGCTGTTGTTGTAGTGCATTTGTTGTCTGGTAATTGTTTTTTAAACGTTGTCTCTCTAACACTTTCCCTCTTTATTACTCTCGTTTTAGGCACACCATACTGGATGGCTCGAATTTAGCTGCTGTCGAACGAAAGGGTGGCTATAATCATTATGTGATATTTGGGCTTGTGGTATAACAGCAATTGGTAAGTAAATTAACGGTAATAACTTGTAACACAACAAAAAAAAATTATTTCCTACAATAAAAAAAGCCAACGAAATCTGTGTATATCTGATTAGAAATAAGAGATCTTCTTATAAGGCATTAACTGTAAAATTATGTCCTTTTTTATATGTCAAACAGGATTACAACCTAGCATCTCACATTCATTTATTCTGTGTGTGTTAATTTTATACATGAGTGGGGAAACCTACAGTTTTAAGTCGTCTCTGAACAACAGATTTTTTAAGAAACTTTTCATGGCAATTTTATTTTACTCACAGAGTTTTTGCCAGTAATCTGTTAAGAGGAAGTTGCCTGAGAAATATTCTTTTTTTTCATTTCGTTTTGCAGGAGAATCCCCGACCTGTAGTTTTAACCGTGGCCTTTCGTCTAAGAAGCTAACACACTCCCTACCGGACTACGGCAGCTTCATAAGATGTGAAATGACTCTTGCTAAAAAGTTTCCTTGCAACAAAGCTAATATCGAACATGTGGTTTATATCACCGTCCTTTTAAAACTACATTCGTTCAGTTTATGCTTTTGAATTGCAGGCTAAGAAAATCGGCTATTATACGGCAATAGCGCCTGACGTTAATGTCTCTCCCAAAGTCATGATAGAAAAATACGGTTCATATCATTTCCAAACCATGACTTGCATTTTTTTGGTCGATTACTTGCATTTTTTTTTTTTCGATTACTTGCATTTTTTTGATCGATTACTTGCATTTTTTAGATCGATGATTTGAATTTTTTGGTCGATGACTTGAATTTTCTGGTCGATGACTTGAATTTTTTTGGTCGATTACTTGCATTTGTTGCTCGATAATATGCATTTCTTATACAGAACACTCTTTTTTCTCATTTGAGGAAAACAATTGCTTTCGTCGGCTATATCTCCGATCTCTTAGGTTACCCAACCACAATAGACACTGTTTTGGAATCTTCGGTCCATTAGCTATCCAGCCTACTAGGTTCGAAAACGGCACCTTTTTAGATTTGATTGAATATCACCCGATTTATGGAGAGCACCTTTTATGTTCTTATGAAAAAGTTTGCATTGTTGGGTATATCTTCGGTCCCAAACGTTATTCGGCTGTAAAGCAAATTGTTTTGGAATCCATGATGCTAACAGCTATACAGCCCATTAGGTCTGAAAACCGCCTCTTTTTCAATTTTATCGAATTTTTCCTAATTTATGTAGAGCAGTGAACCTATTGTGATACGACATGAAACGATATCCTACAACTAACTGATAAGTAATGATTAACAGAAGAATCAAAACAAGTCTGCCTGTTTGTGATTGATCCGATATCTATGAACGATAGTTCAAGGTGGATTGAACCAGAAATAGACTTTGGCTAGTGAAATAAATCTGTACTCACTTCTCTTAAAACTCTTAATGTGTTTGCAGCTCGAGCTCGCTATCGATCATACATGACATACATAATTGGTCATTATAATCCTTTAGTCAGGATTAAAACCTAGTTTCTTACACCACTTATGTTG